>JAAXCT010002528.1:0-68987 GCA_012490785.1 Eragrostis nindensis | reverse complement strand
GGGTAGATCTGCAAAAATGGATCCACATCTTAAGTCCATTACAAGACATGTGACAAACTGAAAACCGTGATGAGTAAATAAAAGAATCTTACCTCACCAAACACAGCGCATAGGCCATTGATGCGCTTTGCGTCCGCTAGTTTAATTTCACTTGCGTATACATCCAGCTCATCTTTTATTTGTTGGTTCACAATAGACTCAATTTTTCTCAAATCTTCAGGCTGAAGGTTTCCCTGTAACATAACAACAGTTAAAAGTTGACAAGCTGAGGAACTACCTGTGCAAATGCAAAAGATAAGAGAGATAATACCATGAGAGAAATCAAATCTCAGCTTCTCGGGGAGAACTATTGAACCCTTCTGGTCAACATGATCACCAAGCACTTCCTATAGGTACAAGGATATAATCATGAGTGCAAAAAAGTGGCAGCATATTTTAGATAAGGCTAGATACATACCCTTAGAGCAAAATTCAACATATGGGTGCATGTATGGTTTGGGGCAATTAGAGTACGCCGATCGTAATCCACCTACCAATGGTGACACCAATATTGAGATATGATTCACAACGGATGAAGTGACTCAATTTTAAATTTTGTGGGTAACAAATGTCACCTTGCATATCACACTGTCACCGACGGACAGAGCCTTCGAACCTTCTGCAATGAACCGATATGTAAAACATAACCAGCGAACACTTGGACATTGTTCACGTTGAAAGTCCCAAAAGACCCCTCAATTATCCTTGTGTCATATATCTGATGCCAGAAAGTTCATGTATTAACTCCAAAATAATCAGCAAATGTATTACTCAAAGATGACATGCAAACAAACAGATAACTTTTAGCGTAAATTGTAATCTTCATTGCCATTATACACTTATATCCATATAAGAGTAAGTTCAATCAACAAGGTGAGAACTGAGAAGCTTTCGATAGTCTGCTGAACCTTGAGCCAGAGGAAAGCTTAGATGACCCCACACCATACTATGCATCTATGCTCAACAGGAGTCAGAAATTACATCAACTGTGGTTACTGTGTTACTCCCTCCAGTTTTTATTTTCATGTACCAAGTTCTTTGCCTAACGACAAGAAAATATAAACACTAGTAGTATTACAGGAAGCTTTGGTAACTTCAACAATATTTTCTTTTCTAACAATGGCTCCTACAAATATTCCGCTAACTACTAGATTCAAACTTTGTTCGGTTAATATTTTCCACATAAGGTAAGCATAAAACTATTTTAGGTTAATAGATGAAATACAAAAACAGTGATCTGACCTATATCAATAATGTGTTGTCCACTAAGAAGGTTTACCTGACCACCCTGTTCAGCATAGAAACTAGTACTTTCCAACTCAAGGCCAACATCCTCATCACCAGATGCGGTTGCCATGTATTCTGAGCCAGAATAGATAGCCTTCACTACACTTCCATGTTCCTGCAAAATTATATGGTAAGAACAAGAATGGCATGATGGTCAAAACCCAATAATTGAAACGAGAAGAGGCGAGAAGAAGTTGACCAACTGAAGTAATAGAAGTGTAGTTATAAACATAATTTCAAATGTCTAACCTTGTGCCACATGAACTTCGGGCTATCATCTGTGCTAGCAAGCCCCTGATTGCGTAGCTGTGCTGTAGCATTAGCATCCATGGCAATTGTTTTCCCCAGACTGGCCAAAAGACATGTGGTGTCATAAAAATTGTGATAAGGAATAAAGAACAAAGTTCACCAGCAGCATATTAAGGAATGCTTGAGAAAAATATGCTCATCAAAATGCAAAATGAATAAGTGGAAATGGTTTGATACTTTGATTTACAAGTAGGACTTTCATGATTAAGTTCTGCATGGTACAAAAAAAAATAACCTTGTTGCGAGCATTCCTGGCCTTTTGCCTCGCTTCTTCCATAGAAACATTGAAACCATCCTTGTCAACAGTCAGCCCATGGTCAACTGCCATGACCTAAATAATGGACAATAATAAGGCAAGATTATTAATAATAGTCTCATTCATTTTGCTGAGCGGGACAAAAACAAAATATGAAACTAACCTCAGTCAAATCAATTGGATAACCATATGTGTCCCAGAGAACAAATGCATCCTGAATAAACAATCAATTACTTCATAACACCAGAGATGAAAAATAGCAGACTTTATATAGCTCAGTTTACCAACACAAAGTTTAACACGAATGTATCAAAGGGACATGTTCTACTCAGCAAACCCGCAAATCATTCTTAAAAGAAGAATAATATCTATTATTACGTACAGAAGATAAGGTCAAGTTCAGCATATACAGTAGTAGGACTTCTGAAGTATATATGAGATCCACCGATACAGAGGGTGGCAATTCAGGAGAAACAGATGATGCCTTCCTTTCATGTCTAAACACAAAGGTACAAGAAATGGACTGCTGCAAGATGAACTGAGTTTCATGTGACCATATATCAAAGTTGCAACACTAAAAATATGATGGCAAATATAACCTATTTAGATAGATGGCTTAGACTATGTAGTGACCGATGTTCAACATAATATGCTAGAAGTGATAAAGGCCTCAGCATAATATCTATTTACCATATAGGTTCAATCAGAGCCCCAGGATAACTATTAGTTACCAAATATCTAAACATTTGTAGGCACCTAGACTGATCATGTTCTGTGACTGCTAAAAAAATTATCTGTATAAAATAGTGATTGTAAAGTATTAAGGTAATATCTTTCTTGAGAAAGAAAAGAATATCAATCTAGTCCCAGTCTCCTTTTATACCGCTGGCTTTGTGGTGGGTGCCGCTCATTCATGCCATCATGGTTCTTATGTTCAGGACCATCTAAACCCTAGTCCATGGCATGGCAGTAATAATGAAGAACAAAAACCACGCACTCTTACTTCAGATCCCTGCCTAACTAGCCCCGTGACTTCCAAACGAACGAAGAACAGAAAATCAAGTACCATAGTGAAACTAAAAACTAAAACACTTGCCTGACCACTAAGTACTGTCCCTCCATTATCCTTAACAGCATCTGCTTCTTTCTTAAATTTCTCACAACCCTGCAAAATAAATCAATATTATGTTGACTGGACCAAGCCGAATGGAAAACAGGTAGAATATAGAACTTTTGTTGTCTGCTATTAAACAAAAAATGGAACAATTAACTCGTGATGTAAATTCATATTGTAAGAACTACCATAATGGTGATAACAAATTTGAAAGTCAAAAAATGACAGCCAAATTGGTGCAGGCCAAAATACATTGGGCAATGGTAAGGTGAATGAACTTTTGACTGAGGTTGAACAGTGCCGTTTAAATTGAGACTAACTGTCAAGGATTGCAAATTGTAATCCTATCAAGAGTTTCATGTGTTCTCCCATAACAAGACCTGATTTTACTCAGCACACTCTTACATACTCTATTACCACCTAGAGCAATATTACACAAGTGAGTGAAACTGAATAAGACGAACATGAGAATATTAATTTGCCATCAAAACTCAGCAATTAGAAGTATAAAGATTCTCAAATAAAATAGTAACTAAGATACCATGTGAGAGGGATGAAGGGTGCAAACATTAGTCTGCCATATGTAAAGATTTAAATTCAACGTAAAAGAAAAAGAAAAAGAAGAAGCTTCAACAAACTTTGATCAAACATATGTATAATTATGCAAAACCATTAGGAAACTAATTTTTACCTTTGCCAGAGTGTTTTCAAAGCTTTCTTCTTCATCTCTAATTATAGCATGGATCTTCTTTTCATTTTTTTCAGATCAGGGAATACATCACCCATCAGTTGGACGAAAACATTTACAAGTCTGTTCAAGAAACATACAAATTAAATGTTAAACCACATGTAATGGTCACATACGCAAATTCAGTACATTTGATACAAAATAGGTGTCACAGTATCTCAAGAAAAATCACCAAAGCCAACCAGAGGGGATAAATGTGAGATATATTCAACATCTCTTCAATACCAAAACAAAATCTTGGTAAACATAAACCATCGAAAATTGCCCACATGAACCTAGAAGCAAAAGTATCTCAGTCAGTACTAGTGTGCGACCCAAACTAACATTCAAAATGATTAGCTCCCATCAAATACCATTGTTAAAGGTATATAATGATTTCACAACAAGACAAGAAAAAGGTAATACTAATATGCCTTTCTCTTGTCTTGTTGTGAAATCATTATCATGAGACTACATGTTAACCCATCAAATGCCATTGTTAAATTCAATGTAATGTAAAATAGTGTTATGCAAACATATTGTTCAACATAAAAAGCATGTAAACAAACGGTACGACACAGTCAGGTGCTTGTTCTTACGAGCTAAAAAACTTTTCTTTTGTCTTCAATTTCTGATGACCAAAGTGAACTGCCCGTCTAAGTATACGTCTCAGAACATATTCCCTTCCCTCATTTCCTACAAATAACTCATATTAAAAACAATAAAATACCAATATGCAATAGAAATGAAGCTCTGGAAGCATGATAAATACAAGGGGGAAAGTTAAATAGTTTCCATAAGATAATTTTAGTTTCTGCAACATTCCCATTATTGATTACTCCCTCCTTCCTTTTGTTATTTGAGCTAACCAACGTCAAATAAAAAGGAAGAAGGGAGTACTAAATAAGATCCACCAATATATCTTTCAAGTAAAAATGTAAATAATAACATATACTTGATATGTGTACTGATCCTGAGCATTCAACCATAGCATCCAAATTATTCGTGTACATTGTGCATGCAACATGTAGTACACATAGGATTTTCAATGTTTTTCGCATCTAACAATGCCTTTTTTTAAAAGATATGCCCTACTCATTCCCACACTTCAGTATGATAACTCGGTGTCAGGAGATAAAACTTCAAAACAGTGGTTAAAGGGAAATTATTAAGTATAAAGTTCGTAGTGGCGCATCAATTTCCGAGAACGAAGAAAAACAAGGGTGAATTCCAGTGACCTAGTAATAATGAAGTTTTTCTTTCCTCAGAACAGTATGACTAAATATCAGAACCGTAATCAAGTGCTATTTTGAAACTTAAACTAAGCTTGAAAATCAATTGGACACACCCCAAAAACTAACCTTCATTAGAGTAGTCAGTAACTTATTTTTGATGCCAATGGGTGCTATATTTATTCACTTTATGTAATTATGACTCTAGAAAATGGGCATATCAAGTTACTTAGGTCCACGGACAAGAATATCAACCGATTGACAAATCGATACTTTGCCTCAAAACAATTCACATGCGAAACAGAAACTTCAGAAGGTATATTAAACAACTTTCAGATTTGCCAACCTAAATTAACTCAAAATTTTATGAATCTTATGCATGCGTTTCTCATCTAAAAACTGAAGCATGTTTCAGGCTAAGTTTATGATAGGGATCCTTAAGGTCAACTTGAGGGATCCTTAAGGTCAACTTGTCATGGACAGTAGAACGGAACCAGAAAGCACAAGGAAATAAGTTACTAGCAACCCACATAGTGACAGCAAAGAGAAAAGAAAGCATTGAATAAAATTGGGTTTATTTACCAGGTTGAGAACCATCAGCAATAGCGAAAGAAAGGGTTCTGATGTGATCTGCAAGTACTCTGTAAGCCATATCAACTTTTGCCAACATCATCAGAACCAACTTTACCAGTGTATGGTTGAATCCCATCACCAGCCAACTGCATGCATATACACATACGTTTTTAGTAATGTAAACCCAAACAATTTCATGCCGATCCAAACCCACTAGCCAATTTTAATTACATGGACACAGCTTACTTTAGATTCGCATAGCACAACAGGAGGGAAGAGGGGTAAAAGGAGAGAAAATTCCATACCTCCCAAGCCCAGCCGATGGCCTCCTCCTTGAAGTAGTCCCCGAAGGACCAGTTCCCGAGCATCTCGAAGAAGGTGTGGTGGTACGTGTCCTTCCCCACGTCGTCGAGATCGTTGCAGGCGCGGCGCAGCTTGCCGAGCGGCGAGTCCGGCCCCGCGGTTCCGAGGAAGACGGACTTGAACTGGTTCATCCCGGCGTCGGCGGACAGCAGGGTGGGGTCGTCGACGGGGACGACGGGGCTCGACGGCCACCGCGTGTGCGATCTGGACTCGAAGAACTTGATGAACGTCTCCAGGACCTGCGAGGCAAGCCACTCCGGCGACGACGCCATCGGCGGCGGAGCGGGGGTGGCGGATGGAGACGATGAGAAGCACAGCAGGTGGGTCGCGGCGGCGGCGGGTGGGGAGGAGGGGCGGAGCAGGCGGCACGCACGCGTGAGGGTTAGCACGGGCAGCATCCAGTCCCCATTGAACGGTCATGTCATGGCTTGTGGATGAAATGGGTGAGGTGGAACTTGTGGTTGTGGTGGCGCCTGTTGGTTCCTGGGGACTAGGTTGAAAAAACGTTTGACTGCGGCCCAACTCGCAGCGGCACCTGCTAAGAAGAAGACAGTGGCGACCACGATTAAGATCACCACAAAATCCGACACCGGCAGTGTGATGGCATCGGTGGCCATGGCAAATGTGCCACCGAGCAAAGAGGGTTCTTTTATACCTGCGCACTCCACATTCACGTGGCGGACGGCTGGGAGCGACGGCACGTGCATGTTCCTAGCAAGATACTAACTACACTATTATGTTTAGCTTCCTAATGCAAAGTATCTCGGCGCCAAACTCCCATGCGCCGGTGCTCTGCTCCTCTCCTAAGCACGAGTGTGAATACGACCTGTCCTCCCGTCCCAGCATGTGCATGCTACTGTAGGTCCTAGCGAGATATTTGACGTCATAGCGAGATATCCCCTATCATATTACATAAAGTCTCATTACAAATTCTTTTTGACGGATAGATGTTAATTTACGAGATGAATCTAATGAGCCTAATTAATATATTCTTTAGTACAGCGATGCCACGATAAACATCTGCTTAGCACGGCTTAATTATCTTTATTAGATTCTTCTCACGAATTAGCTCAAAAGGTTCTAGAATTAGTTTTGTAATTAGACGTTATTTAATACATATTCTATTTGATGTGACAGGAACACTCTCTAGGTGGTATGAATATCTCCTTAGCTCTCTAGTAGGCATGTGCTACGCCTGGAGGACAAAGTTTAACCATGTCACCTTCTGGACGATAAAGACATCTTCTAGTAATTAGACTTTATTTAGATTCTTTTTGACGTGACATGACACTTTGTAGGTGGAATCAATATCTCGGTAGGCAGCTAGGCATGAGCTATACCGGGAGGAAGTCATGTGGCGCGCGATGCGCCCATGCTGATGGCGATGTTCCCCGCCGGATTCCGTACCAGACAACTCTTATAAAAACGGCCTGTTCCTCTGCTCCCCTCCCCTCCCCTCCCCCTTCACACATCGATCACATCAGTCCATCTGCGGCGCCTCCCCCTCTGTACGGCGGTACGTTCTCCCTGACTTTTCATCCCATGCTTTTCTATTCGATTCCGTGCATGTCCTTCCTACTCCCTCTGTCCCAAAATAGGTGTCGTTTGACTTTTTTTTGACCGCTCGTCTTATTCAAATTTTTTGCGCAAATCTTATTTATTTTTTTACTGTTTATTTTATCATTGAATATATTTTAATCATGACATATTTGTTTTTATATTTAAATAATTTTTTTGAATAAGACGAAGGGTCAAACATGATGTCCAGTGACAACTATTTAGGGACGGAGGGAGTAGCACCTTACTTCCTCCGTCCTCCAAAACAGGTCGCTTTCAGGGTGGAGGGAACAAATTATGGCAATGAACAAATGACCCTGCATACCCTTATTAAATGCATTGTATCAGACTGGAGACAGCACAGCAGGTGTGGTTTTTTGTTTTTTTTTAAATCCACAAACTTGGCGCCCAAACACCTGCGCGCCCAAAAATTCAAACTCAAGGTACATTCTAGAGTTGTGAAGACAACATACAAGTGGCTGCTCTAAGCCTCCTCTAAGACCCCCGTAGGCACCAAACACACAACCAGCACACACACACAACGACAGAACCAGCAAACACACATGGCCATAGATTTGAATCAGCCACCAAAGGAGGGAGATGAACATGGTCTTCTTATTGATCTCACTCAGGCACCAAATGAGGGAGAGCTAGATGGTTTCCTACTCGATCTGAATAGGCCACCAGAAGCAGTTCAAGATGGAGTTCCTCTTGTGTCTCAGCTGCAAGAGAATGATGAAGTCAATGAAGAGGAAAACCACTACAAATTCTACCCTTTTGATCTTAACATTTCATTACAAGATGATGATGAAGAATATATGCAATCAGGTATGTATTTCTACAAAATGCTCCTAGTGTTTGTTCTTATTCTCTCTAGCTGCCTAACATTCAGACCATTTCCTTGCTTGGGCTTACTTTTGGTTTCTCGAACTAAACAACCTGAGATGGGTTCCATTTGCAAAACTTGGTCCTACCACCCCCACACAATCAATATTATTTGCAGCGTGAAGAAAACAATCCATAAACTATTTGGCTACATTCAAGCACACATTGGGGCATTTGGATAGAGTGGAGTCAATACCTATTATACTAATATTGCAGTCAGAAGCTAGAGAAAGATGATCCAAAAGATTATATCCGTTTCACTCTTTGCCCAACATCCTAGTGGATATTCTCATTCTAAGATTCACTGGACTAGAAGTAACAAATTGAATACATACCCATGAAAATGTGTCTATGCTAGCTGTCTCGTGTAATCCACCATCTTCGTGCATGGTCTTTGTACTACATAGTATAAATTGAAGATATTAGGTACTTGTCGAGACATACTATGTGATATACAACAGATTATTTTTGTCATTTAGTTACTGATTCAAGAATGCACTATTTTCAGATGATGACAATGCAATGGAGGACGACGTACGCAGTGAGATGAATGCCTTGGAACAGTACCTGGCTGACTATTGTGTCTATTCCGATTATGTGAATGTTACCTTTGACCAAGAGGTACCTGCAAATGCAAATGGAACAAGACGACGCAAAGACATATCAAACAGACAAAGGCAAGACATATATGAAGCATTGCTTGCGACAAGTACAAATGGGAAATTAAAAAGGACCAGCACAAGAACAGTTGCTAACCAATTTAATGTAAGCATCCGTACAGTCCAACGTGTTTGGAGGAGAGCCAAAATGTGTCGTATGCAAGGCTTACCAGTTGATGTATCGTCAAAGAAACCCAATCATAGTGGCAGAAAGAAGATGAAAATTGACCTATCAAGAATTGCTACAATTCCCTTGCAGAAAAGGACTACTCTACGGAAGCTAGCTAAAGAACTAGGAGTGTCAAAATCTGTGCTGCACAAATGGTTCAAAAGTGGCCTTATAAGAAGGCATTCCAACACGCTGAAACCATTATTGAAGGAAGCAAATAAAATAGAACGCTTGAGATGGTGCATTTCTATGCTGGATCCAAGTACTTTGCCACATGATCCTCAGTTCATTGAAATGGATAACATTATACATATAGATGAGAAATATTACAACGCGACTAAGAAGATTAGGAATTTTTATTTGCTACCAAATGAGGAGGACCCATATAGGACTGTAAGAAACAAAAATTCAATTTACAAAGTCATGGTGCTGGCTGCAGTTTCAAAACCTATCAAAGATGAAAGAGGTAATGTAATTTTTAATGGGAAGATAGGCGTGTGGCCTTTTGTGAGGAAGGTACTACAAAATACTTGCTCCCTATCCTAAGATATAGTACAAATTTCTTTTCAATATGCATTACATTAGTTGTAATCCATTTATTTAATCCAGTCCTGCTGTAATGTGTTGTAGGAACCAGCAAGAAGGCGGAGTCGTAACAGAGACAGAGGCACACTAGTCACCAAACCTCTTACTGTTGACAGAGATACTATGAGATCATTTTTGATTTATAACGTCCTGCGAGCTATCAAAGCTAAGTGGCCTAGAGAACACTTACACAAGACTATATGGATTCAGCAAGATAATGCAACAACACATGTCCCTGTGGACGATCCAGAATTTGCTCGTGCAGCGGCTCTGACAGGACTTGATATCCGCCTCATTAACCAGCCACCAAACTCACCCGACCTGAACTGCCTTGATTTAGGCTTCTTTGCTTCACTTCAATCACTGACATACGATACGGCGGCGCAGAATATGGATGAGTTAATCAACAATGTTATCAAGGCATTTGATAATTATGATCCTGCACTTCTATATAGAGTGTTTCTGACCCTACAAAGTTGCATGATTGAAGTCATGAAAATTGGAGGAGGAAACAAATATCCAATTCCTCACATGAACAAGGCTAGGATGGAGGCTCTAGGCATTCTTCCATCTAGGCTCCGATGTGATCGACAAATATATGAGAATGCACTTCAGTCTTTGGCCATCGTGTAAGTAGGCAAATCAAGGGAAGCTTTTGGAAGTACACAATAAGTGTATGGTGTTGTAAGTAGGCAACTCTTGGCAAGCACTTGTAAGTAGGCAACTCAGGAAAGCTTTTGGAAGTACACAATAAGTGTATGGTGTTGTAAGTAGGCAACTCTTGGCAAGCACTTGTAAGTAGGCAACTCAGGAAAGCTTTTGTAAGTACGCGAATATGTGGAAGCTGCTGTAAGTAGGCAAGTCAGTGCACACTTTTGTAAGTAGGCAAACGAATGGAAGGTTTTGTAAATAGGTGATAACTAATTAAGTGCCTACTCCTAGAACTCAAATATAAAGCTACATTATCTAATTCCACACTTCATTTTCAGCTGCAGTGCATACATCCAACACACCTACATTGCAGGACCTGCTGTCATCAGTCATCACTAGATGAACAATAGCAGCAAAATACAACAAAAGACACAAGTGCTTGTCAGCAGCACTTACATAGCACTAAGGAACCTACTAACCTATACAGCATAGGCACCACTACTTGCGTTGACGCTTCAAGCACTGAGAATAACCAGGAACAAGTAGAGGAAGGAAATCAGTTTTAATACGTTCCCATGCAGGATCAGTTTGGGAGTGGCCACTGACATCAACCCCTCGATCCATGCTGCAAGTTTGCTTAGCTGAGCCCTGCACCTTAGGATCTTCAAACTCCGTCCAAGGCACGACTTCATCGTCGACTCCAAGCGACGACAAACAACCACCTTGTGCTTCATCATCGGAGGCACATAGTAACACGAGGTCGTCGCTAGGACCATCTTGTGAATCCAGAGCACAATCGACACCTTCTGTGAGAATGCGTTGACCGCGTCGAGACCACCAAGTGCGGCGTCCTCGATCCCGGGTGCGGAAACGAGTCCCATCGCAATCCCCATCACCCTGTTTCCCAGGAGAATACAAGGACTAGTACCAGCAACTAACAACACAGGCAGTTCCAGTGCCATTGGTTCCATGGATTAGCAAATGTTGGCCTGTACGTACCTGGAGATGCCCTGCACTGACGTCGTCATCCCCGCCGACGGCACCGCTTCCGCTGCAGGTACCATCACCGCTCTGGCCTCTCATGACGCCGCTCCCGCCGTCCATCCCGAGGGACTGCGCGTCGCGGAGGACGGTCGTCCCGTCGCAGCGACTGGTGCTCCGGGTGACACGGGAATCGCAGCGCGGGCCGCACGACTCGCCGGTCCAGTCGCCGCTGCGGTCGCGCGACTCGTTGGTAGAGTCGCCGCTCCGGCCGCTCCATTCGGCCCGCCGGCCGCGCTCCTCATAGCGTAGTTCGTCGCGGACGATGCACCAGACGCAGCAGCGGCCGCACGCATCGCAATGGCCACCGCGACGGGAGCCGGCGCCGCCGCTATCCATGGACATCGGGGACCTAGCGATTGTGGAGTTCTCTAGATCCAGATGTGTGCGTGGTGGAGAGAAACGATGGGATTTTTTTTTTTCTACAATAGGAGTCGGACTCGTCGTGTGGGACCGTGGGCATCACAGTATTTTGGCTGCCCCTGGCTGCTCGAACGACTTGTTTTCGTGGAAAACTTTTTGGGCCTAAAACGACCTGTTTTGGAGGACGGAGGAAGTACCTCTTTGGCCAGTAAAGTTTATATAAGTATTCAGTATGATTTACATCTTTTCGGCTATATGAACCGTAGCTAATGACATTATAAAATTAAATTATGGTAAATCACAACCAATAACCAACACTATATTCAGTTATACGAGTAATTTGTGCTAAGCATGCGAACCCGATTGTTGGAATAGAAAACTGGTGCTTGCAATATATGTTAGCACAATACATTCAATGTTACAAGATATAATAAACAAAACGTAGACGATGCATTATATATTTGGAGTAGGATGAAAGGAAGTACAAGTAGTAATCTGATCTACTTATTCGTTCAAAGTCCTGGGTCTGAAAGAATGAAAATGAGAAACAAAATGATATAATAATTCATTCCAGCATGTATAAGCCAGAAACATAGTTGGTATGATTGGGTATATTGCTACCATTTGCTTGAGTGAATGCTCTGCTCCATTTCTTGTCCAGAACGATGAATAGACTCGAGCTCAACCAAGCAAAGTCCCAATATACACATTTTCTTTACGAAGATTGGGGGAAAAAATACTAATGATACTTAAAGCATATTGATCTGCTGTGTGCCCCATGACAACTTGATCTGAGATGGGATTGTGGATATATAATTTTAGTAATGAACTAATCGTAGTAATGAATTAATCTAAAAGAAAACCATGAAATCTTGAAAACTCAATAAGAGAGGGGAGGGGGGGGGGGGGGGGGGGGGGGGGGATTGATATGATCTTTGTGAAGAAATCGAAATTGTTAGCGTAAGAGTTAAAAGGGAAATAACTGAATATTTTTACAAAAGTTTGATAAATGCAGGTTTTGTTTGTTCATGCTACTGAATCAAGATTTATGGACAACATATATAACTTGCAGCTAGGTGGAATACTTTGGGAAAGTGAATGATCAATACTACATGATCCTATTCGATCATGCCCATCGAATTTTGATTTTTGATTCTCCTATTACAAATCAGGAAGCTTTTATTTGTGCCTCAAAAAATCCCAACAGAAAATTCCACTGATGTATTGCATACATATATTCTACATACATCGATAGAAGCTAATATTTATACATCCGGCTTGTTTTTCCTTGTAGTTCATAAATAATAAGGCGTTTTGAATTTCTCGCTTCTATTTTTGCCAGTCCAGTACTATATAATTAGTGTCTTGACCATATGCCCGTTTTATAGGTTCGATTTTCATTTGAATCAGAAAATAAAAATATAAGTCTTGTTCCATCAATATAATCCATAAGAGATTCAATTATCTGAAATTGAACACCCAGTGGTCTATCCCATCATATCCTGTTAAGCTAGAAACTGAACCTTTAATGATGGGCTAACTATCTTTGTGAAGCTACCGATCATGAAGTGCAACTTTGTTTAACTAACCTAGTATGAAAAGTCTTAACTCTCAAATTGTTTAGAAAGCCTTACGGCGTGCAGTGTAAGATCAGGACTCCGTTTTATTTTTATTTTCCCCCTTTCCTTCTCACGGATGATGGACTGACATTCTTCTGAATTAACTTTTTTATCAGAAATACTTTTGCCTGCCTAACAACTGATTCGGACCTCCTATCCGGAATCAAGCCGAGGGTACGTATACATGCTTCAGTCCTTCTGGTTATGCGATTTTAATATTATACTATACTTGTGGATACGTTTGCATAGTATACTTAGCAGCATAAATGCACGGCCGGGTCCATGGCTCTCTCATTCTATCAAACACGCACACACATTGCACAGTAACACGCGCACAGTAACTTCGTATAATGTCTCTCACGGAAGACTGAAGGGACAAGAAATAGTAAGTTACTGACAAGCCACTTCACAATAAGCGCACTCAAATTATTAGAATACTGACACAGGTTAGACAGGGATGTCTCTTTGATCAAAAGAAAAATAAGACTTTTTTAGGTAGTCTTCCTCAAGCAGTTATTTTCAATCTTTCATTTCTGCCGCTTCTGAATGTTCCTGCAGACCCATCCCAGCAGCAAGCATCACATCTTTGTAATGCAGATAAATCCTTTTTAGATGAGGCTTAAGATAAAGGAAAACTGAGTACACGACACCAACATTAAAGATATGGTGAATATAGCCCAATATTGATTGCTTTCACATGAGCTTTGGAACCTGAACTTAACATGAGCTTTGGAACTTAACAAACAAAGTTTTCAAGAAATTAAGGAGAAGAAACCTAATCACTATTAGCGTGTATTTAATATTGATTTTGCTATGAGCTACTGCAGTGACAAATATTTGTTTGCACCTTTGTCAGTCCAAATTTCTCCGAAGCTAATTCCTGAATCTAACCCTTGCACAGTTTAGCTGGCAGACAAAATTGATATCTTACAGTTAATATTCAGCTTCTGAAGTCAAGGAGAATATAATCATACAAAATAAATAATGGTCTGCATTAAATTACCCTTCACGCCTATTTTTAAATTACCCGTCATGCCATTATAAGTCAAAAAATAACTAAATTTGAATTATAAAAAATAGCTAAAAACATATCCAATTTTTATTTTATGAGTAAAAAAACTAAATTTTAGAATAATAAAAATATTCAAAATACACCTTAAGTCTTATTTCTAAATACACCGCCTTATGTCTAGCTAGCATGGCATGTTCTCTAATTTTTAGTATGACATGTTTTCTTCAAAAGATTTATTTGTAACATGATACGTTCTTTCTTTCTACCATGACATATATTAGTTGTTTAGCATGGCACATTTGAATCGACCTTACTTCTAAAACAAAATTAGGTCTCTTTGGGCTCTATGTGCATCTCTTTAAAAAAAAACTTTCCAAAATAGAAAATAACAACAGTAATTTTGCGTAAATTCGTGGATCTTAGGAGGTGAGATACCATTTAAGGTCTCGTAATCTACTCAAATATATTTTGCAATGACAAATAATATTTATAAATTAAGTACCATGAGTTCATATCATAGTTATATTTTATTTTATATTGTACCCATGATTCATCTGTTGTTCTAACACACTTACATCATACTTACCTGCTCACTATTTCGTTGCCGAATCCTTGCTAGCCAGTTGTCACAATATTGGTTTTTACATGCTACTTATAACTTGACAGTTGTATAGATGAACACCACATGATATAGTCCCTTTTAGTTTAGTTGGATCTATAATTAGTTCAAGCTCTAATTAGATTATAAATCAAATAAAATAGGTTAGCTAATACACAATCTAAGATAAATGATTACTCATTTCACATTCAAGGTGAGGGATGGTGAGAAATTCTTCAATCTGTTTCTACTATTTTATAAATATAGAATATAAAATAAATAATAGTAATAAACTATGTTGAACTTATATAATAAGATAAAAATATTTTAAATAGTATAGTAAGTCTAGGCGCAAATGCATGGGCAGCCATACTAGTGTAGTGTATATTATTACAGAACCATACTAATTTTGAGAATTTGATACAGATAGCCGGGTATGAGTGAGGCAATAGTCATCGATGTGGACAGGGCGCTCCCCTGTACCTACAGGGTCCCCAGCTGGCTGAGGTCAACTGGCGGAGAGGGATACTACGACCCAGTCATGGTGTCATTGGGACCTTTACACTTCGGGGACCCACATTTGGCGTACGGCGAGAAGATGAAAGAAAAAGCTCTTACAAGTTATGTTGAGAAGTCTGGGAGGCAATTGTCAGAGTTCACTGAAGCGGTAAAAAACTTGGATATTTAGTTGAAGGCTTTTACCCTGATGTTGAATTGAACACACAAGCCGAGAAAGACAGTCTTATTGAGCTTCTGGTTAGAGACGCTTGCTTCCTGATGGAATCCGCGAACCGGTACCAAATAAAAATTGGAATGGTGGATGCATATCGCTACGTACCAGTTGATCCGGAGAAGCGGTTGGACCCTTTGTCAACATTGCGGCAAATAAGAAATGATGTTGTGAAGTTGGAAAACCAACTTCCAATGGAAGTTCTGCGCGTGGTGGAGTCTGTTCGTCGTGGAACCCCCCTGGTACAACACGAACACCTTTTTTGGTTATTATATTATATTTCCAATGCAAACTTAATTAGATGGATTGTTTCCCTTTGCAGGATAACACGATGATAAACAACCTCTTACTTGACCTGCTCGGTTGTGACCGAGAGGACCAGGTGTCTTCTTCCGCAGCAATGCATCCCCTACAGCTGCTTCACCACTTCTACTGTGGATCTCGTCCAAGCCATGGCGAAACCACGGAGGAGTTGGCAAATATCATGCCGTCACTACACCATAGCATACCTTTCCCTACTGTAATCTGTAGGGAAAAGTTGTTTTTGGTGGCTTATAATCTGTTGCTAAAAGTGTAAAGATTCATCGTCAATGCATCTGTCGGTAATTGTTTCATATTCCAACAAAATATATGTCGGCATTGATCTGTCCAACGGTTAAAGTGTCGGCGTAGGTTCACCGGCCATGAATCTGTCGGTAGATCACCACGAGTTACATTTTATGGGTCGGCAATACACAGCTGGGCCGCGCGCCTGACTTCGGCCCAAAACAGCCCTCGCTCACGCCGCTTTAGCTTTCTGCCCCGTTCGGTCGACTCCAGCGCCGCCTCAAATGGAAATCTCCCATCCACAATGGCAAACCCTAGTTCCCGAATTCCCCGCCTGCCCGTGCCACAATCGCCATGCCGCCGTGCGCCCATGCGTCACCTGCCCAACTCGCCGCCAAGTACAGCGCCGTCCGCGGCACATCGCACAGGCCCGCCGCCTAGCCCCTCGCTGCCTCCACACATAGGCCCGGCGTCCCTCCCCAATCGCCGTGAACCACACCATCTGCGGCCTCTTACCCCACAGGTCACCAAGCACCACCGCCACTATCGTATTCCCTGGCGCCTACACATCCCAGATCTGCCATGAGCGCATCCCATCGCAACTCCTTTCCTCGCTAAACAAAGAGCTAAGATGTTTACTTCCTCTTCCTGTTTAGTTACAGCCCAGCTGTACCCAATCCAGGCTCCAAATCCATTGGTTTCCAGTTCGTCCGGATGCCTCCTTTCAGCTAGGTATACTACCGATTTATTTATCTTTTTTTTCTTCGATTTGTTGCAAAATGGATTGTGCGGCTGATTTATTGTTTCTTGGACTACGGTTGTTTATGGAGGACCAGGACATGATGAACGGGATCCACCCCATGCCAGCTCCCACCGTCCTATTCTCCCACTTTGCCAAGGTGAAAATTTGTACCCAAGAATTCAGATCTGGTTGCTTATTTTTCTTCAATTTCGGCAGTAGTTTGTTTTTGTCTTTTCCAGATCCAAATTAATATTATTTCAGTAAGTAGGCTGTGACATATATCATTATTCTCATTTGATGCACAGGAAGAGAATTTGGAATTTTTCTGTGTTATGGTGGTATAGTGGAAGGAGTAGAGTCAGTTTTCAGAGTGATTGTTTACTCATAATATATCAGATTGCCAATCTGACAAATCGGCATACATCATCTTCACTGTATTAGTGTGTTCGAAAAGGATGAATCCTGCCAACTGAGTGACTGAATTTTACTTCTGAAAAATTGTATTCAGATTTATTGGGGTAGTAAACTTTGACGGATATTGCAATCATTGTATCAAAGGACTTATTATGTGATATTTTGTTTAGGTACAATGGCAGAAGCTCTGCCCTTCAATAGTTGGCTGTCATCAGTGTTTCTCCTATGTATTTGGCTCTATTGTATCTGTGTCTTTTATCAATTTTTCAGTAAAATATAGTCAGCCTTGTTTCAAAACCGTGACAGTTTTCTATGCTCTGATATTTTCTTTATTCAGGTTAAAATATAGTATAAGTACACCTTGTGCATTTAGCTTGTTTATTTAGGCCTGTGCACTTTTTTTTCTTGATTGCTAGCACTGAGGCACGAAAAATAAATAGAACTGATACATGTTGTATTCCAAGTTTGAATGGACTGAAGGAGTTAACATTTGAGCCCTTGTGTGTATATTGTTCTTTGGATATCTTAGGTTGCAAGTGAGGATGTTTGGTACTGTTAGATTCTTGCATGTGCAAATTGTTAATGAACAAATTGGTCTTTCTTTTTATTCTTTTGTTTTCATATGTATGATGATAGGTCTACCATTCTTCATTTTCTGCAGACGAAGCCTGATTAGAGGTCCTTGATGGCAGCATCAACTGCTTTATTCCTAGGTAAATCCTCGCTGAAACATATCCACTCAAATTTCGGCTTTTCGGTCTATGCTCTGGACACACATATGTGATTGTGTCTCTGAATTTTTTTTCCATTTAGTACAAGTTACAAATCTAAGTAGTCAATAAAAATCTTCAGACCGAACAAATAAAAATCTGTCCAAACCTACTTCCATGCTTCTCTCAGATTTGGATAGTTATGGTACTTGATAATGGAATGCGTGAATATTTATATGATTGGCCAGCATGGTTCACCTGTGTATCCATAGTGCAGTGAACCATTGTTACCCTTGGAACTTGCTGCATGCAGATCCGGTGCTCTCACTGCCCAAGTATTTTTTTATTTAATGTCAAAAGTGTGTGTGTGCTCAACATCAGCCCCTATGGGCAGTTTAAGCTATTTCTTTTATACTGACATAATTGATCAGCTTACAAGTAGATAGATATTTAGGGGTGCTCTGAGATAGGTTTTTCTATGTCAGTTTGTAAAAGAAAGGTGCAATGTTGCAGCCTTGAAAAGACAGAAGATATTTTTTCTATGTTGCTCTTTATTAGTGTGCCAACTACTAGTTTACACTTGGAGTTTGGGCACTACCTGTACTCAACAGTCAACATGATCTGCATCTAGGCAAGTTCAATAACAGATAGTCACACTAAAAAGTCAATTTTTTGACACTTATCACACAATGATCTTTTTTCCTTAGGAACTCAAGGGAAATGGTGTTTGGAGCATTTTGGAGCGGCAACCTTTTGTGTAGCAAGCAAATTTTCAAGTGTTCTGGAGATACTGCATTTTCTGTGCTGGATCTAAAGTTTAAAGTGTTCACTGAGTAACTGACCCATGACTACCTTATGTACGTGGAAATGTGCTCAATTTTGGATGCAGCTGCTTCTACCGACATTCTACAATGACTGATTTAAATTCGAAAATTTATGTAATTGAAAATTGTGACTTGATGGATGGATAAGACCATATGGAATTACCTATGACTAGTGTGTGTGCACCTTTGTGCGACATTTATAATCAATTGTTGATGTATTGTGTAAATGCATGAAGGCAGAAGCCTGCCTATTCATGGTTACAGACTTAGCAACAGATTAACTGTCGGCATAGGTAAAAACTGTCGGCAAAGCTTTTCCCGACTGCTTCAAGCGCGACTGTTTTATATATGTCGGCAATACCTTTGCCGACACTTTTTCTGTTGCCTAAAGAGCCTTTTCCCGACAGTAGACAGTGTTGCCAAAAGTATGACATGGTGTAGTGCGTGTGCCACTGAATTATGCGAGGGGGCTATTGATTTCAAACTCAGCCCAACAAAGCGAGTTCAGGCAGTGGACTTCAAAAGCAGCTTGCTCCACGGCACCATGATTCTCCCCCTAGTGTGGGTGCACGGAGATTACGACACACATGTGTTCAACTTGCTTGCATTTGAACACTTACACCCGCCCGCAGGTGACGACTTGATGTGCTTCGTATACTTTATGGACAACCTAATCAACAGCGGGCAAGATGTCGCCCTCCTGAGGAGGAAAGGAGTCCTCAGACATTCCTTCGGCAGCGATGACAGGGTCGCAAATCTTTTCAATGTTATGTCGAGAAACATAGTTCTTAACACAGAAGCCACCTGCACGGGGTGCAGAAGCGGGTCAACCTACACTGCAGCAAGCGCAGGTATACTTGGCGCTCGAGTCTGTCTCGGAATTATTGCGGCACGGTTTGGGCGCGTATAGGCCTGATAGCAGCCGTCACCGTGCTGATCTGTACTTACGTGCAGACATTCTTTGCTGGTTCCAGCTTCTTTGCCTCTAAAAACTAGTCTGTAGTTGTACACCTGTCATGCATTTTATCTTTGACTAGTTACTGTGAAGCAAAAATGTGTGCACGGAATTTATATTGGAAACGTGGATCGTGTCTCCTGATCATTTGTGCATAGAATTAATTCTATTAGAGGCAAGTTAGTGAGGAAAAATATTTGATTTGTGTGACATTTTCAAATTTCCCCTCATTAGAAACCTCAATCATGAGCTTGGCGTAGGACGTGGTGATCCTGTTCCCTTCCACCCGCCTGCCGGCGATCTCCCTCTCCCGGCATGCCTCGCCGTCGCCGCTGGCGCAGATGCTCCGTCACGGGTCGGCGATCCTGACCGCCCAGTGGCCGTTGGAGAAGTTGGCCTCCCTGGCCCGCGCCACGTCCCACCGCAGCAGCGCAGCGCCTTCTGCTTCTCGCCCAGCAGGCAGAACTCCTGCAGCCGGCGCGGCATGGCGTCGTGCGCCCTCCACCAGCGCGCGTGCGCCTCGTCGCTGGCGAACTGGCGCAGCGCCGGCACGTTCCAGTTGCTGTCGTAGTCTCGGAAGCAGAACCAGGGCTTGAGCCCGACGAAGTGCACGGCGAGCGCGACGGGCGGGTCGGCGGAGAGCACGCGACGCGCTCGGGCGTGTCCCCCTCCCAGAAGTGCTTCATGTAGTTGGCGTGCGAGGGCAGGCGGTGCCACCACGAGAAGACCTCGTTGAGGAAACCCTGGTCGCCGCCGTTGTACGACTCGATGTCGCCGACGTGGCCCGCCAGCAGCCGGAACGTGCGGTCGCAGGGCTCGACCACCATCACGCCCGAGTCTTAGTAGGCGCCGTGGTTCCCCGTGGCGCTCACCTCGGGCACAGAACTGCTCGGTCATGCCGAACGGCTCGTCCATGGGCCGCTGCACCAGCAGGTCGGCGTCCAGGAAGACGACTCGGTCGTAGTCTGTGAGCGCCCACAGCCAGAACTTGCTGTAGTTCCACTCGTTGTACGCGCCCCGCGACGCGAGCGGGTTGCGGATGCGCCGGATCGTCTTCACCTTCCACCCGGCCTCCTCCAGCGCACCGATCGTCTCGTCCACCAGCGCCACCATGACGCGGCGCTCGCGGAGGCCACCGGAACCCGACGCCGTGCGGACGCCGCCGCGACGAGGCGCGCCGCACGCGTACAGCGCAGCTGCTCCGAGTGCAGGATCGTCGCGTACTCCGCGCGCTGCCGTCGGCGGCGACGAGGCGCGTGGCGTTTCCCCGAGCGCGCTGAACGGCATGGCGAGCTCGCAGGAGCCCACGGGGAGCTCCAGCTTCCGCCGCAGATCGGCGGCGTCGGGCCTGTACAGCCACGCTACGCGTTCCTTTCCCGCGCGACCTCGTCACGGCACCTGAGCAGGTTCGGCGCCGGGAAGCACCGGCTCACCACCAGCCCGGCCAGCTGCAGGTGCAGCCGCGCCACGTCCTTGGACCAGCTCGATCGCCGCGCGCCCGCACGGCAGCTTCACCGCCACGACGTCGTACCGCTCCTCCTCTGTCTCCACTACCGTCGGCTCCGGCAGGTGCGGGCACGACGGCTTGCCGTACAGCTCCTCCTCGTCGATCCACTCCGGGTACAGGCGCTTCCAGGTGACGTCGCTGCCGACGTGGTCCAGGTGCGCCGGCGAGGCGTCCGTGTGCGGCAGCCGCGCCCTCCACTCCTCCACCTTGTCGTCGTCGAAGTTCAGAAGCGCCACCCGCGTCCGGCCATCCTCTGCTCGGCCGACTGCTTCCATGGCCTTGGTGATCTGCGACAACTCGATCTGCAGGCTCGACAGTAATTATGAACATCCAGCTCGCTTGCGGGACATCTGACCTGAGTTTTCGGACAAGCAAGAATTACTCTTCTGATGATGAGTTCCCGGACCTTATTCACGCTGATCATCAGATCAGAGTACGAAACAAAAATTTATCCGAAGATTTCACTCACTGTGTTTGGTGTTGTTCATCGGCGAGCCGGATGGATGTCGAGTGGAGGAGGGTCATGAAGGAGCCGCACATGAGGAGCACGAGGGCGAGCTTCACGTACAGCATTTTGCCGCTCGAGCCCTCGGGCAGCAGCGCGCTCAACGGCTTGTACTTGCATCTTGGCGTAGTAGCTTCCGATGTATCCCTTCTTGCTCAAACTGGTGCTGAAATCAAACGATAAATTCATAATTACTGTCAGTTATTCAGAGATGAGAAAAAACTGAACAGATTCAACACGATAAGTAAAACGCTTAAGCGCCCGAAGCGCTAGGTGGACCCTCTCCGCTCGCTTTCTTGTTCCCTTTTTTTAAACATTGCTTTTTGGCGATGTCGTTTGTTTCTTTTCGAGTGACTTCTATTATGGTTGTAATAATGGACAGCTACATGTATCATTCGATACTGAGGCTGGAATATTTATACATGTTCCTTTTTCTAAAAAAAAATTAACTTTCAACATATGTTTTTGATTGGTTGGAGAAAACTGATAATAAACTAAAGAGACTTATTTGATGTGGTACAAACGGTATATGACTATGTTGTAAGGATATTGTTTTTTATATAAAAAAATCAATCATATATGCAGGTGATTTCTAAGAGACCTATTAGAGTCAGTTGTTGTCCATTCTAAAAAAGAGATGTCCAATGATGCAGATGGCGTGCAAGCGACTTGAAACTGCAGGCACAAAAATCTTCATGATCATGGATCAGCTCTGTCGTTTCAACACCGTGGACCTTTGATTTTGTGAGACTTGTAACGATAAACATTTGCTTGTATCAATCGATATATAGACTGAAATATAATTACCATATTTCTTTTTTAAAAATAAAATAAAAATTAGCTTGGCCATTAGCCTAGAGAGCAATGGTCTAATGGAACTAGTATGCCTGCCCGCGCATTTGCGCGGCTAGACTTACTATACTATTTAAAATATTTTTATATTATTGTAAAAGTTTAACATTCTTTATTGTTATTATTTATGTTATACTCTATATTTATAAAATAATAGAAAATAGATTGGAGAATTTCTCACCATCACTCAATTTGAGTGTGAGATGGAGTCATCAATTATCTTGGATTGTATCTTATCTAAATAGGTCGATTCAAAGGTGCCATGCTAAACAACTACATATGTTGTGGTAGGAAAAAATGTGCCGTGCTACAAAAAATATTTTGAAGAAAATGTGACACTAAAAATAATAAAACATGCCATGCTAGCTAGACATATCACAGTGTATTTTTATAACAGTGTATTTAGAAATCAAAACTGGGTGTATATTGTATATTTTGTTATTTCAAAATTTAGCTATTTTGGGCTCATAATGGAATGGTGGGTGAATTAAAAATAAGAATTAAGTTGGGCTCATAATGGTATGGTGGGTAAGTTAAAAATAAGAATTAGGCATATTTTTAGCTATTTTGTAGAATCTAAATTTAGTTTTTTTTACTTATAATGGCATGGAGGGTAATTTAGAAATAGGTGTGAAGGATATTTTTGGTTATTTTTATTATATCAAATTTAGCTATTTTGACTCATAATGACATGGTGGGTAATTTAGAAATAGGTGCGAGGGTATTTTTGGCTATTTTTTATTATTACGAATTTAGCTATTTTAAAAATATTTTTAGGGAGTTCTGTGACTAATTTTTTCATAATAGCAGTGGTGGGTAATTTTCTCCAATTAACGTCGGAATTTCTACCACAACTAACATATGTTGTGGTAGGAAAAAATGTGTCGTGCTACAAAAAAAATAGTTTGAAGAAAATGTGCCCTGCTAAAAATATAAAATATGACATGCTAGCTAGACATATCTCAGTGTATTTTTATAACAATGTATTTAGAAATCGGAACTGAGTGTATATTGTATATTTTTATTATTCCAAAATTTAGCTATTTTGGGCTCATAATGGTATGGTGGGTAAATTAAAATAAGAATTAAGTTGGGCTCATAAAGGTATGGTGGGTAAGTTAAAAATAAGAATTCAGTATATTTTTAGCTATTTTTTATAATCTAAATTTATTTTTTTACTTATAATGGCATGGAGGGTAATTTAGAAATATGTGTGAAGTATATTTTTGGTTATTTTTATTATTTTAAATTTAGCTATTTTTGACTCATAATGGCAGGTGGGTAATTTAGAAATAGGTGCGAGGGGTATTTTTGGCTATTTTTTGTTATTCCGAATTTAGCTATTTTAAAAATATTTTCATAATGGCAGTGGTGGGTAATTTTCTCTTCTTATTTTTTCCGTTTAACGTGATAATTTTTAGCATTTTAGAGCGAACGTGGTGGCTCCTTTTCGCCGTGAAATATATATATATATATATATATAATAGATTATCCCAATAAAATCAGGGGCAAATAAGCTCGGGATTCCAAAGTTTACATGAACAGATGATCATGAGCTGAATAAACCTGCCAGACCGAGAAAATTACCTCGTGCGGTGGGGCTCTGAATTATATAAAGCATAACTTATCTGATTTATTCTAGAGTAACTGGCTTACCCAGTCAAACTTTCGATAAAATAGTCTATTTCGAAGGTGAGTTGTAAAAGCTAGTTTTTTTTTTAGTGTTGGCATGGCTTATGACTTATGAAGCTTAAACCAAAGAAAAAAAAATGCCATAGGTCGTGCTAAAGGTTCTTTTCAACGTGGCTTCTCATTCATGGCGGCAACAAGCAGCGTAAGACAATTGCAATCTGACGTGGCGTTGAGACCGAACGCAACAAAACCAAACGGCCGAAATCTCGAACGCAATTGCCACTCCTGAACCCGAAGAAGGCTCCAGCGCCACTCATCACTCGACTACTAGAGGAGGCAGCCAAGGCCACGCGTCCACCACCAGCCGCAGCCATGTCGTCCGCCGCCGCCGCGCCGGAGCCGCCCCCCGTGCGCTTCGGCATCATGGGATGCTCCTAGCGCGCAAGGTCGCGCGCGCCATGCTTCTCGCGCCTGGCGTCGCCGTCGTCGCCGTGGGCAGCCGCTCCGAGGAGAAGGCCCGCCTCTTCACTGCTGACAACGGCCTCCCCGCCGACGGGCTCCGCCTACACGGCACCTACGAGGCCCTCCTCGACGACCCGGACGTCGACGCCGTGTACGTCCCGCTCCGGTCCCCACCAGCCTCCACGTGCGCTGGGCCACCGCCGCGCGCGCGCGGGGCAAGCACGTGCTCCTCGAGAAGCCCGCCGCGCTCTGCGCCACCGACCTCGACGCCATCCTCGCGGCCTGCGACACCGCGGGGTTCCAGTTCATGGACTCCACCATGTGGATGCGCCACCCGCGTACCGCCAAGATGCGGGAGTTCGTCGACGACAAGGACACCATCGGCGACATCAAAGTGGTGCGTTCTCTAAAACTTTATCGATTGCTTCTAGAATGAGGTAGAAATAGCAAATGCCAATCTCGATTCTCCGTTACAAATGCGAAGAAATGGATTTCTAGCTGAAGCAAATCGGTTCGGTTCGTTTTCACTATTGTTAATGACCTCTTGTCTGATAATGCTTCTTTATCAACAAATTGTCCTTTCGCTTTTGATTCGTTATAATATTCCCGTGAAGCATCTCTTGTTGTGAAGAACCATGTTGAGATGTGCCATGGTTTTCGTTGATGATGAGTAATTGACAACGAATATGTTTGAGTTGACATGGGATTTGGGTTTAAAATGCGGGATTTTGAGAGTTGCATAAGTATGTATATTGATTATGTTTATGGCTAATCGGAGTTGGTGAAGGAGTTGGGATGATTGGTGGAGAAGGAGAAATGTGTTTACTTGTCTAATGATGTGTAGGTCAATGGAGTCAACTTGATGGTCAACGGCGGGAGGATCGGGAGAATCAAGCAGGAGGTGGGTCCAGGCGATCAAGAGGCCAGGTGAGGTCAAGGGTGATCCACACTGTACACGTGGCGGACAAGAAGCACGGAGGGTTTCGCGGTTCGGTCTCAAAACCGTGGAGGTGATGAAGACGGCGGGTTGACTAAGTCAAGGCGAACGGGAGGCCGAGTCAAGTGAAGTGTCCCGACGGGATGGGACGAGAAGACTTGACGGCAAGGTTCGCGGGACGAGGTGACACGCGTCGACATCGAGATGGTTTCCCGGTTTGGCCTCAAAACCGGCAGGCGGACGGTTTCCCAGTTTGGGCCTCAAAAACGGCGACGGCGGATGGTAGTGCATGGCACCATCGCGAAGGTTTCGTCGAGGCGAAGCAAAGTCGTGAAGGGCCCGATGGCGTTCGGGCGAAGGAAAAAGAGTTGGACGGTTTTGCCCCCAGTTGTGAGAATGTGTTATGACTTAGGGGCATATGTGGAAAGAGTGAAGGGGTATATAAGGTGGAGAGTGGCTGGCCACCTTGAGCCTCTTGCATAATTTCAATTTGGATCTAAGGATAGGACTAGTTAGGGGAGAGCTGGATAGAGATGAGAGGAGGAGAATCAATGTGAGAGCTTGTATCTTCACTAGAACAGATGTGCTGATTTATGAAAAAATTAAGGTGTCACCGAATGCTGCTAGTGACAAAAATTTCGTCATAAATCGTGATTTATGACTATTTAGGGTCCGTTAGCAGTCGAGCATGGCCAGTCGTGATTTTTGATTTTTTTAGGCGCAGACCACAGGATGGTGACGGTTCTTCATTTGTCATAAACTGAGTCGAACTTAGCCACTGGCTGCTGACATAGCATCGCCTATTTTCGTCATAAATCGTGATTTAGCCCGCTTACGGCCCAATTTCAGCTGGGCTTCCGAAATCGATGGCCCGTGTTCTGTTAGGTTTTTTTGTCGTAGCTCGTGGGCCAGGGGATAGTTGTGGCCCACTTCCAAGCCCAATAACGAAGGTGGGTCCCACCACAAAGTGGGCCGTCTTGTTACTAATTGTTCGTGGGCTGGCTGGGTCGGACTCACATGTCAGTGCGCATTTTGTCACAGATTGTTGCACGGTCCAAATAGAGCCCGGAAGAAGCCCAGCGTATTATTGGGCCGTCGTGTTTATAGCCCATAGACGTAATTAGTTTCCATTCATATAGTAGCTGGGCCGGGTTTCCATTTTGCTGACCCATTTCTTTCCAATTACGATCCCAAATTCATTTAAATTGGAATAGAATTTACAAAGATGACAGAACAGGAATGACAGAATATAGATACAAGCTTCTTCTTGACGGTTCATAAACATGTGCTGCGAGGCATAATTCCAAATAACAACTAACAAACAAAACTACGTCTATTGCACGACCAAAGGGTAAGGAGAGTATACTTAAGATTTCAGTGTACAGTTTGCTCAGGACGCGGCAAGTGATGGAGCTTCAGCAGTTCCTCCGGGCGGGCATTGTCAGATTCAGTTTGCTTCTTCAAACAATTAATCTCATAGGACTGAGATTTCATTGCTACATCTGCTTCTTGTTCCCCCTCCTTCAACGTTGCCAACTCTTGCTGCTACTTATCCATCAGTCGTCGAAGTGCTTTGTGGCCTTCTTCAGTTGTCAGAACTTCAGCCTGAAGCTCTTGTAAACAGTTGGAGCACTCCTTGGAGGGTGACTTCATGCCCACAACTTCAACTTTGTGGTCGACATCATCCTGGCAAATAAAGAGCGTCAACTCAGATTTCCATCATGTACATTGCCTGAAGTGTACCCAATGTGCAAGATGAGATAAAATGGGACAAGGACTTAAAAAAGGTGTCTGGCTATCCTAAAAAATGTCAGATCCGATCAACTCCGCAGCCCGCTGCATCTCTTTCTTCTGGAAAGATGTGGACAAAAAAAGTAAAAGGTAAGCTTGCACCAACAAACGAAATGAAGCTTTCGTGATTGGTTATCTGAGGCACAGTTCCTTTAGCTTCTTACCATAGAGATGTAGCACTGAGACCCTGCTGATTCGACCTCCTCACTCTTATGTTGTATTGTCACACGCTTTTCCTGCACATGGGGCATTATGGTAAGATGATGTTATCTGATACAGTATGTTTTACATAGAAAGAAAAGAAGCCAAATCAGATTAACGGTGTTCACAAAATATAAAATTGAGGAAATTTGACGTTGTGATACCTTCTGGAACGGGCTTGACCGCATCTCCAACAGGTCTCCCGCTGGTAGGTCGCTTTTGATTGTTGTTCCTTTCACATGCATATAGAAGCGAAGTCAAATGAATGTAATTATCAAAGTATGTAGCTGTACTCATGTGTGCAATAAGCTTTAAATAACACTCAAGTTAATACAGATTATTTCGGGTTGCAGTGCACTTTGATGAATACATTCAGAAGCATAATCATCACGGTTCCAGGATTCGAATGAGAAAGGTACAGATGCAGTTAATGTAATGGAAATGCCAGGCTGCTTGCCTCCTCGATAGGTCGGAAAGAGGCCACGTTTGGCACACATCCAGTTCGATTATAGCTTAAAGAATAGAAGTTATTACAATGAAGTAACTTAACCTACGTTTTAAGTCAAAAATAACATCAAAGTGACGGTATCAGGCAACCACAAACCTTGAACCCATTCTCAACTCCAGATCCGTAGATTTTTCTGGATCTATAGCTCAACAAAACAGGCCCAAGCTACATACTTATGAACTCAGCATTTAACCTACGTTTTAAGTCAAAAACAACATCAAAGTGACGATATCAGGCAACCACAGACCTTGAACTCATTCCCCACTCCAGATCAGTAGATTTTTCTGGATCTGTAGCTCAACAAAACATACCCAAGCAGACCCAAGCTACATACTCGTGAACTCAGCATGGCACGGCACGTGAATGGACCAACCGAACATAGTTTTAAAAAAAAAGAGCAAAGAGGACAGCAATCACCGCATCAAACAAACAATCACAGACAACCTAAACGAGTATCAAGTGCTACGAAACAAGGAAAACAAGTACCTTCATGCTTCCGCTTCAGTCCCGCATTCCACACTGGTGTCGTCGGAGTCTGGCGAGGACGACCGGCCATCGGTGGTTCCGCTCCGGGAAGAAGGGGGCCGGGAGAAACGGCGAGGAGAGTCAGGAATGGGCGACCAGGGAGTACGGGGCGGCGAACGAGGCGGAGAAGGATTGGGGACCGCAGCAATGGTGCGACGAGAAGAGATGGGGATTGGGGATGGCTCTATTTTTTTAATTATTTTTTTGAACTGGGGGATGGCTCTGTTGAGGAGAAGGATGGGGATATTTTAAGAGTTGCCCGAAGTACTTTCCCAAAATACCCTTCGCGGAGACACGAAAGCGTTCGGGAGGACAGGCACAAAACCGACATTTCCTCGTTTCGCCCATCCGCAAACGAAATTCGAAAGCCTAGCGCGCGCTGCCCAGCATCCAGTTTGAGCGGGCAGCCAAAATTTGGTCTGGGCCCACGGGTCAGTGACCCCGGCTCACGTCAGGGGAACCCGCCCCAGATTTTGGGCAGGTTCGTCACTTTCTGTTGACTATCCGTCCCTTCACATTGGCTAACTAATTTGTCACGATTGCATTTCTTGTCCACAGACTTTACCACGTTATTTAGAATACCCGTGCGTTACTATGAGCCAATCGGATGTATAGTTGAGCGAATCGTCTTACATAAATTATAAAACAAACAAAATAACGTGGTAAACAATAAAAGAGGCCGGCGACGATTGTTGCCGGCCGGTTCGTGATCTTCAGGCTCCGACCTTGGCCGGAGCAGGCCATCCAAGTTCCTTGGCGAGCTCGGCAGCGATGCTATCTGTTTTATCGTCGACGCCGTTTTCGGCCGGCTCCCTTGTTGCCTCGTCCAGATCAAGGCCGGAGTGATGGTCCTTGACCTGAGCCAGGCCTTCGGCGGTGACGGTTTTAGCAGCGTTGTGCATGACGCCTTTGATCTCGCGGCTAAGCCATCTCGCCTGGCCACGGACCCGCCCCAAGAGTGCCCGGGTGTCTTTGTTGTCGATCATCTTGAGGCCGTTCGTTCCCACCTTCGTCCCGGTCAGAACACGCTCCTCGTTCACGTGGATAGTATCGAACCCCACACCGAGCTCGAATGCAATGGGCTCGAGCACCAATGATAGACCTAGATGGAGAAAAAGATAGTAGTAGTACATATTAAAACCAAACATCCTTAGATCGGTATTAATCAGAAATTCTCGCATCAAATGAAATGATAGGGGCTGGCTCTTGATGCGCGAGCTTACCGTCCTCGATGGATGCGCGTATCGCAGCCTCAAGCGCCGCAGCCTCAAGCGCCGCATCTGCTGCCTCGCTATCGTCGAGCTTTGGACGCTTGCCGGCGGCCTTGTCCTCCAACATCTCCTTCCTCTTCCCGTCCATGTGATCCAATGAATAAGGATGCGAGATGTCTCAAAGAGAAGATGGCGGCGCGTCGTCGACCTAGGAAAAAGGGGCGCGAGCGTTGCGATATATATGATGGGGCGCGGTTGCTTCCGGAAGAAAATTATGCCGAAAATTACTGCGGAGAAAAGGGAAAAACGCGGCTCCTCGTTACTGTCAAAGAGAGAAAATATGGGAACGTATCTGGGGGAAAATTATTGCGGAGAAAACGGATAAACGCGGGTCCCCGTTACTATCCACCAGATAGTCCGTTGAAAGGAAAATATACCGGCGCGGATCGATGCAGGTTCACCAGATAGTCCGTTGAAAGGAAATGTGTCTCACCAGATCGATGCATGTTCACCAGTTTGGTTACTTTATCTTTACATATCTCTGGATGCGCCGGGTTATACGGTGGCAACATTGATGTGCGAGCTTACCATCCTTGATGGTTGTTGCCGTATTAGAATTCTCTGGAAATGTATCTGACCAGATAGTCCGTTCACATGAAATACGAAGGAAGCCACAACATTAGTTTCCTTTTTAAAACGAGTCGACTCCAAATATATGAATACTTTCATTATATGAAAAGATTACAAGGCAAGCTACAAGACTAGCATAAGCATATTTAACAGTCCCTATGACTATGATGACAAGAGTATCATCTCAGAAATGAATATATGAATACTTTCACTATATGAAAAGATTACAAGGCAAGCTACAATAGTAGCATAAACAGATTCACTACGATGATGGGCAATATAAATGCCGCCTCCTCATCAGCATCATCTGTCGACGGCGACCATATTGACACATGACCAACTCCAGGAGGAAGAAGAAGGTACAACCAACTACAGGAGGTCACGAAGAGGAAGACAGTTGCAAGAAAATTATACAAGATCTCATACGAGATCTCCAGAAATCTGCAATACAACCGTGTACGAGAACTCCAAAAATCCACTCTGAGTCACCTGGTGATAGCCAGGATGTGGAGAAGTTTGGCCATGGCAGCCTAAGCGGGTCCCCCATGGAGATGGAAGTAGACAACACTACGCTAGCAGAGGAGGCCGATGTGAAAGAAGGAAGGTTATCAGACTGGAGAACCTCTCACGCTGTGCCGAAATTTATAGGCCTGGGGGAAGAATAAGGATTGCTCGAGTTGGGGCGTGATGTAGACGATCCAATGGCCGCGAACATGGTAGAAGCCGCAGTCTTCACAGTATATTCCGTCGATTAAATAATCAACACAACGGATCATCCGGTGAGGAAAACTCTGTGAATTGATTGGACCGATGAGCCGCCCAGTGGTGGGTGAGCACTGTTGGCAGTCCTAAGGCCTAACAGAAATGAATCCGCAAGCGCACGGATACGATGTAGCTTTCACCCCAAGAGTATTCCTAAGGTATCGAATCCACAGGGAACGAACAATGTACTAAACTCGAGATCTATGCAGAATATCCGTAAAAAGGGACACGCTAAGCAGGGGATTAATACAGTAAAAAGATAGTCCTCTGGCCAGGTAATCTAATGCAAGATATTAAATAACTGAGCAATGCGATAAGGGTCTTTCGATATCATCTACTTCGGGGCACGGCCGCCGCCAAGACACGCAACCCGAGAACTAGGTTCAACGTATCCGGTCAACGGACCGCGTCTGGGCCCTACACACTCAACCCGAACGTGGTGGACTACAGAGACCGGTGCAGCTGTCACCTACACTCGCGGCTACCACAACATCCCGTGGGGTTGAGGGCAACTCAGGATAAATCAAAGCATAAACACCACGTTTACACCTATCATTAATACCAGCGACTAGAACGTTACTAGAGCTAGCACATGCAGTAAATAACAAATAAATACTACACACCTGAATCCCATAAATGATAAAGAAGAAAACCTTACTTTATTGCTCAACAAATAATACCTTACATGTTACCCGGCCTGGAAGACTAGGACGACTACTCCCAGGCGGAGTACATACCCGAGGCGCCGAGGAAGAAGAGCTCCGGCATCTCCGGAGCTTCCACCCTTCCTCCGACCCTCACTCACTCCCTACTTCTAAATGAACTTGATAGAGCGTGACCCTACTTGGGATCTTCTCTTCTCAAGTGTGAAGGTGCAGGTTGGAAGTGAGGGGGAGGTCCTCTATTTATAGTGTGAGGCTTCCTTGGGAGAGTGGAGAAGGTCCCTTCATCTTAGGAGAATCTTGTGGATATTCCTCACTTGCCGACGTCTTCTTACTTGGTCGGTGCTTCAAGTTAGCTTGCAACCGCCTCTGGAACCGACTGGAAAAAGATGGGCCGATTCGGAGAAAATAGTTGGCCGGCCGGCGGGCTTTTCTCTCCGAATGCCTCGAATTTTTGTGGGCTTGCCTCTTATGATGTGCCCATTAAGATCCACGGTCTTGCTCGGTGATTTGACGCCTTTTTGAGTGGTAGATGGGCTTGTTTGTTGGGCCTTGCGTAGTGGTCGATACTCCGGGCTGGGAAATATTTGTTGGCCATTTGATCCTTGATGTTTGAGCCCATTGGGAGATGCCTGGGGCTGCTGGACCATGTTGAGATCCAACATGAGCCGGCCGGCCTATGATGGGGCCGGCCGGCAGGCTTTTGCTCCCATTTGCAATGGATTTCGTCCTGCAGTCAAAATATCACCAAAACTCGTGGAGAGGCATTAGTTATAAATAATATTCTATTTATGTCCTTATGTGAGCCTCATTTTTATTATGTTGGCGGTAAGAAATTGGTCAATAACGACCGCCAACACCCCCCCACACTTAGATCTTTGCTCGTCCCGAGCAAAAAGATTGAACCAAAGAAAAGGCATCATCAAGGAGTTATGGCAAGGTTATTTCGACAATTACTTCAGGCTCACTATGTGGAAGTGGCTAAAGCTCACTGTCTTCAAGAGTTGAGAGATTGAATAGCAATAATCAAAGATTCTTTCAAACTCAAAATCCCTCGGGTTTCAAAAACTCCCCCTTCCTTGTATGTCACAAAATCCATAACACATGAGTCACTCAATGTGGTGAAAAAGCCTTTCTTCTCTCAAAAGTTATCTTCCCTATCTCTAATAAGCCATTCTTTGGAGCTCGGTAGGGAGAGCACAATCTTTTTGCAGAATTTTGTAAGGCTAAGAAAGAATTCTAAAGAGAATATTGCACATCCTCGTTGTTCAGTCACGATAAGAATTGATGCACGTGGTGGGGGAGAAAATGAACTCACACTGTGGGAGAATTTTGATCTATGTCATGCCCAATTTTGAATTTTGAAGTCAGCCTTTTTTTTTTTGACGACATCGGGGAACTCTCATCTCTCTCGCTCTCTCTTTTTTTCTTTTCTTGAGTTCCCGCGATGTATGAGGCAACTTGTGTGGCTCCTTCGACTTCCTTTCATGATTTTGTGGGCTTGAACATAGGGACAAACATTCTTTGACAATGAGAGAATTCGAGAACACACGCGAAGGATAAAGACTGAACTTGAGGAGTGCATTTTTCTCAAGAGAATTAAATCTTAACCGAACTCACAACAGAAAGATTGGCTTTTGAGGAGTTCATACCTATTTATCTTTTTGGCTCTAATAGGCTTTTTCAAAAGATTTTGTGACAACAAGTCCGAAGGAAAAATCTGATTCCCAAGAAAATCAAGAGAAGAAAGAAATCAAGATTTATGCATATATCAAATCTCACAACAAAATAGACAGGAGCGTCCTTAAATTTATTTTTATGAGCAAGAAGAAACAGCGAAATAATAATGCCATAAACCTGATGATTAGCAAGAGTTTTATTTGGTTCCTCTTCAAAAATTATTTTGTTTTGTTTTCCGGGTATGTGAAACAGAGCAAACGGGTCAAGATAAAGATTGAGGAAAAATTGGACCTGATTGGAGTTTGGCCAAGGCCGGCCGGCCTGGGGTGTGGGCCGGCCGGTGGGGTCCCTCCCCTGTTCGTTCTCTGTTTTGTCGGGACGATGCGCCATTTGTGTGTTCACAATTTTGTTCCTGCGCACTCGGGAAAATGTGAGTGTACAAAGGTTGGTTTATGTGGTTGCCCACATAAACCAACACTCAATTAAATAAACACTTCACATTAACATGTTAGATATTATTTATTTTTATTATTACTTTTCTTTTAAGAAGAAAGGAAAAGGGTGCTTGGTTAAGGTCGAAGCCAGACCGTAGATGCAAGCATTTTTAACTTTGGATAAATTCGAGGACATCTACTTCCTCGAGAGCAGGCATGGAGGGTTCAAGGAACACTTTTAACCGCTGGCCATTTACCTTAAAAAGGCTTCCATCATCGCTCTGGAGAGTGACAGCCCCGTGGTTGGAAGTTTCCACAACGGTATAAGGGCCGTCCCATTTACTCCGGAGTTTACCAAGGCCAAATAATTTAGCGCGGGAATTAAAAAGTAGTACCTTATCTCCTGGCGTGAAGTGCTTTTCACGGATGCGCTTGTCGTGCCATCTTTTAGTTCTGTCCTTGTACAGCTTGGAGCTATGGTACGCCTTCTCCCTCCATTCTTCAAGCTCGGCGATTTGAATTTGCCGCTTGACTTGGGCTTGATCTAAATCCATGTTCCATTTCCGGATTGCCCAATATGCCTTGAACTCTAGCTCGACGGGTAGATGGCATGTTTTCCCATATACCATTTGGTATGGGGTCATACCAATGGGTGTCTTATAAGCTGTCCTATAAGCCCATAATGCTTCATACAGTTTGCTTTTCCAGGACTTTCCCATCTTATCAACGGTCTTTTGGAGGATATTCTTGATCTGTTTATTTGAAGTCTCCGCTTGACCGCTGGTTTGTGGGTGATAGGGCGTCGCTACTCTATGTTCAATTCCATATTTGTGTAGCATTTCCTTGAAGGTTTTATCAATGAAGTGTGAACCCCCATCGCTAATAATCACCCTTGGTGTGCCGAACCTTGGGAAGATGTGTTCTTGGAGCATTCTCTTTGAGTGGGTGGAGTCTGCATTGCGGCATGGTATTGCTTCTACCCACTTCGAGACATAGTCCACTGCCACTAGGATGTACTCGTAGTTTTCTGACTTTGGAAAGGGTCCCATGAAGTCAATGCCCCATACATCGAAGATATCGATTTGGAGGTTATTTGTAAGGGGCATCGCATCTCGAGAGTTTATCCCTCCTACTCTTTGGCAGCGAGGACATCTCCGTACATACTCTTTGGTATCGTCGTACATAGTCGGCCAGTAAAATCCACTCTGCCAGACTTTAGCGTTTGTACGGAATGCTCCATAGTGGCCCCCATACGGCGAAGAGTGACATCTGTCAATGATCTGCATTGCTTCGCAAGTGGGCACACATCTTCTAAGTAAGCCATCAGAGCAGACTTTATATAGATAAGGATCATCCCATAGATAGTATCTGCTATCCCTGATGAGCTTCTTTTTGTCCTCCCCTGGTGGTATGTATCCCGAAACGATATAGTTAACGATATTTGCATACCATGGGTCGGTGCTTGTTATCTTTAGTAACATATCATCTCTCAAGTAGTCATTGATCGGTAGTTCATTGGGGTCTTCAACTTGTAGCCGAGAGAGATGATCTGCCACTGTGTTTTCTACTCCTTTTCTGTCTCTGATTTCTATGTCAAATTCTTGGAGGAGTAGAATCCATCGGATAAGTCGTGGCTTTGCATCCTTCTTAGTAAGCAGGTACTTGAAGGCTGCGTGATCAGAATAAACTATCACTTTCGCGCCCACCAAGTATGACCTGAACTTATCAATGGCATAGACTACTGCAAGCAACTCCTTTTCTGTGGTAGCATAATTGAGTTGTGGCCCTGTGAGAGTCTTGCTTGCATAGGCTATGGCATGATGCTTCTTATCCTTGGTCTGTCCCAACACAGCCCCGACGGCATAATCGCTTGCATCGCACATGATCTCGAATGGGAGTTTCCAATCTGGAGGTTGGATAATGGGGGCTGAGATTAACGCTCGTTTGAGTTCGTTAAATGCCTCCGTGCACCTGTCATCAAAGACGAATGGTGCATCCTTAGCTAGCAGATTGGTGAGAGGTCTGGCTTTCTTGGAGAAATCTTTGATAAATCTCCTGTAGAATCCAGCATGCCCCAGAAAACTGCGGATCCCTTTAACATTCCTCGGGGGTGGAAGTGATTCAATGACTTCAATCTTAGCCTTGTCCACTTCTATCCCTCTGGCAGAGACCTTGTGTCCTAAGACAATTCCCTCTGTTACCATGAAATGGCATTTCTCCCAGTTCAGGACTAGGTCGGCTTCCTTGCATTTTTGTAGCACCTTCTCTAAGTTTCGTAAGCACCCATCAAATGTCTCTCCATAGACAGAGAAATCATCCATGAAGACCTCCATTACTTTCTCAACAAGATCTGAGAAGATAGCCATCATGCATCTTTGGAAGGAAGCAGGTGCATTGCATAATCCGAATGACATCCTGCGATATGCAAAGGTGCCATAGGGACGTGTGAACGTTGTCTTATCTTGGTCATCAGGATGGATAGGAATTTGGTGATATCCTGAATAACCATCTAGAAAGCAGAAGAACGAATGCTTTGCCAGCCGCTCGAGCATTTCATCGATGAAAGGAAGAGGATAATGGTCTTTTCTTGTTGCCTTATTCAACTTCCTGTAGTCGATGCACATCCGCCACCCTGTCACAGTGCGCTGAGGGATCAATTCATTCTTTTCATTCCGCACAACAGTCATCCCTCCTTTCTTTGGCACAACCTGAACGGGACTGACCCATTGACTGTCCTGCACTGGATAAATAATCCCTGCCTTGAGTAGCTTCAAGATTTCCTTCTTTACTACTTCTCTCATGGCATTGTTGAGACGTCGCTGGTGTTCACGAACAGGCTTGTGGTCTGGTTCCATCGGGATTCTGTGGGTGCAAAATTCTGGACTGATCCCCTTGAGGTCTGCCAGTGAGTAACCTATTACTGATCGATATTTCTCCAGTAAGGCTACTAGCTTCTTCTCTTCTTCTTGGGAGATCTTGTCACTGATGATAACTGGGGTGCTTTGATTCCCAAAGAGGAAGCTGTACTTGAGACCTGGCGGTAATGGCTTTAACTCGACAGGCGTTGGAGCAGTTTCTTCATGCTCATCTAGTCCAACATATGGGGAAGCATCTTCATTTTCAATAAAGAATTTAGTTTCTTCCTCCATATGGGGTGCTTCCAAGAATTCTCCAACTATTTCTTCAATAGAGGCTAATTCTTCCATAGTATCAGGGTGCGTCTCAGCTTTGGTGTTGAGAGCACGCCTGATGTCAACGGGGAAGCTTTCTTTCCCAATACGAACATCAACCTTCTCTTGTAAGTACTTTATTTGAGAGAATGTGAAGATTGGTGTTCTGATCAGTAAGAAGTCTTGCTTGGGTATATCGAATATGTGAAAGACGAGAACCATGGGCTGTTCATTTATCTCCGTCTCCACTTCCCGCAAAACTCCTACCGCTGGGTAATATTTGTTCTCGAAGACCAACCATTTCTCTGAAGGTGTTAGGTTGCCTTCGGACAGCCATCCACTACTCTCAGCCAGATGCTTTGACATGATATTGACTTTGGCCTTTAAGTCATATATGGCTTTCCTCCTAGCAGTGGATTGAATATTCACCATAACGCAGTCGGGTTTTGGATTCAACTTGATTGTCTCCCTCGTGCATTCGGCTTCTTGAAACCAATCTTCACCCAGAACAGCTGACAGTTGATGTATTCTTTCTGTCTGCTCTTCTATTTCCTCCCAATCCAGTTCTTCGGCGTCATCATTGTCAGGGTGACAATTTCTCTCTATCGGATATGATCTTGTATCCCCGAATTTGGTGAAATCAAATTCCTCTTCATATGGCACGAGAGGGAGAATTGGTTCCACCACCTGAAGGCTTTCAGCTTCGGCAAGAGTTTGACCACCTTGGAACAAATTTAGGTTTGTTGGGCAGACATAGAATGGTTCAGGAGCTTCTTCCATAATCGGAGCTTCTTCCATGATTGGAGCTTGAGGAACCTCGATTTGAAGCACAGGTTGAGTAATGGGTACTTCTTCTTTTGGTAGCTCGGGTGTAGGTGGCACATAGCTGTCCAGATTGCTCAGAATTTTCCCAAGAAGTTCGAATCCTTCAGTAGGAGTGTTTCTTATGAAGGATCCTCCAGAAGCAGTATCCAGGAAAGTACGACTCTCTGGAGTGAGCCCCCACATGAAGTGCTGAAGGAGTACCGCTGGTGAGAGTCCGAGATCTGGTCCTTTGACGGTGTATGACATGATGCGCTCCCATGAGGCTCCCAATGTCTCTTCACTGCCCTGCTTGAAGGTAAGAAGCTCCATACGAAGAGCAATGACCTTTGCAACAGGGAAGTATTTGAAACAGAAGAGATCTCTGAGAGTTGTCCATCTTCCGCTGGCTTCTCCTACCCTCATGGCATACCAAAGTACTGCCTTTCCGCTAAGTGAGAACGGAATAACTTCCATTTCAGCGTGTCCTGTGGAAATCCCTGGGTCGAGACAGTGGAACAGAGCAGCTCGAAGTATCTCAAGTGTTCATATGGATTCTCATGTTCATCTCCGCAGAAGAAGTTCCCCTGAACCAGTGCTATGAGTTCTGGACGAATCTCATAGCTCTGGGCTGTGATTGGTGCAGATGCTGGAGGAGGCTCCAGCAATTCTCCTTTCGGAGCATTGGCGTAGACGATGGAGGATGGGTCCATGGTAATGATAAAGAAAAAAAAAAAAAAAACAAAACAAAATAAACCTATTCACGGATGATCCTAGATTCGAGTTAGCACAGCTACCGTTCCCCGGCAACGGCGCCAGAAAGCTTGTTGGCAGTCCTAAGGCCTAACAGAAATGAATCCGCAAGCGCACGGATACCGATGTAGCTTTCACCCCAAGAGTATTCCTAAGGTATCGAATCCACAGGGAACGAACAGTGTACTAAACTCGAGATCTATGCAGAATATCCGTAAAAAGGGACACGCTAAGCAGGGGATTAATACAGTAAAAAGATAGTCCTCTGGCCAGGTAATCTAATGCAAGATATTAAATAACTGAGCAATGCGATAAGGGTCTTTCGATATCATCTACTTCGGGGCACGGCCGCCGCCAAGACACGCAACCCGAGAACTAGGTTCAACGTATCCGGTCAACGGACCGCGTCTAGGCCCTACACACTCAACCCGAACGTGGTGGACTACAGAGACCGGTGCAGCTGTCACCTACACTCGCGGCTACCACAACATCCCGTGGGGTTGAGGGCAACTCAGGATAAATCAAAGCATAAACACCACGTTTACACCTATCATTAATACCAGCGACTAGAACGTTACTAGAGCTAGCACATGTAGTAAATAAGAAATAAATACTACACACCTGAATCCCGTAAATGATAAAGAAGAAAACCTTACTTTATTGCTCAACAAATAATACCTTACATGTTACCCGGCCTGGAAGACTAGGACGACTACTCCCAGGCGGAGTACATACCCGAGGCGCCGAGGAAGAAGAGCTCCGGCATCTCCGGAGCTTCCACCCTTCCTCCGACCCTCACTCACTCCCTACTTCTAAATGAACTTGATAGAGCGTGACCCTACTTGGGATCTTCTCTTCTCAAGTGTGAAGGTGCAGGTTGGAAGTGAGGGGGAGGTCCTCTATTTATAGTGTGAGGCTTCCTTGGGAGAGTGGAGAAGGTCCCTTCATCTTAGGAGAATCTTGTGGATATTCCTCACTTGCCGACGTCTTCTTACTTGGTCGGTGCTTCAAGTTAGCTTGCAACCGCCTCTGGAACCGACTGGAAAAAGATGGGCCGATTCAGAGAAAATAGTTGGCCGGCCGGCCTAGGCCTAGGCCGGCCGGCGGGCTTTTCTCTCCGAATGCCTCGAATTTTTGTGGGCTTGCCTCCTATGATGTGCCCATTAAGATCCACGGTCTTGCTCGGTGATTTGACGCCTTTTTGAGTGGTAGATGGGCTTGTTTGTTGGGCCTTGCGTAGTGGTCGATACTCCGAGCTGGGAAATATTTGTTGGCCATTTGATCCTTGATGTTTGAGCCCATTGGGAGATGCCTGGGGCTGCTGGACCATGTTGAGATCCAACATGAGCCGGCCGGCCTATGATGGGGCCGGCCGGCAGGCTTTTGCTCCCATTTGCAATGGATTTCGTCCTGCAGTCAAAATATCACCAAAACTCGTGGAGAGGCATTAGTTATAAATAATATTCTATTTATGTCCTTATGTGAGCCTCATTTTTATTATGTTGGCGGTAAGAAATTGGTCAATAACGACCGCCAACAAGCACCAACGCATCATCCAGTCACTGAGAAAAAGCCCGTGAATTGATTTGAGCTGCTATAGGTCACAACTTTCACACATAGAAAGGAGTGATTTTCGGTGGAAGAAGGCCCGTGAATTGATTTGACCGGTGAGCTGATCCGGCGAGATCAACAGATCATCCGGTGAGTATTCACGCATCATCCGTTGAGAATCAACGGATCATCCCGTGATTTTTCAACTTTCACAATTACTAGTAGTTGATTTTCAAAAAATGAGCAGGAGTGCTCCTTCATTTTAGATTCAACGTATCATCTGATGAGAAGGCGATTGCTTTTTTGTGTCGCGCCTGGTTGGCATGCAGATTTCAGATTCCCTCCTCCCCTTACCGTCGCAGAGCGGGCAGCAGATGAGGCGTGCACGGTGGTGCCCGTGGGCATGCTTGTGGATTGTTTCGATCGATCAGCTTCTCACTCTGATGGGAAGGGTACTTGTGGGAGAAAACTATCAATGGACCTAGTACTAGTATGAACTTCAACAGATCATCCGGTAAGAAGATTGCGGCTTTGTGTAGAGAGCGCCTGGCTGCCACGCAGATTTCAGCCTTCCCGACTCCCGGTGCGGAGTGGGCAGCAGACGAGACATGCATGTCGTTGGGCGTGGAAATGTCCGTGAATTGATTTGACCAGTACGCGGCCCAGTGGACCGTTACGGGGAAGAGTAATCGACAGATAAAACTGCTTACACGCCTGTGAATTGGTTTTCATTGTTAATTACTACTAACAAAGACTCCTTGGCCAAGTACGCTCGTGAATTGATTGGACCGATCATCCAGGATGAGTGCCGATCTGGCATCTCTCGAAGTTGTTTCCGGGGAAGCAGCATCCGAGGGAGGCGACGTGCAGCTTACCACAAAATGTAGCAGACGTTCCTGCGTTGACCACTATAAACAACGGGTCATCCCGTGCCTTTGCAAAACTGAAGATCGATGATGTAACGGATCGTCCGGTGCCTTTGCACTGAGACCATAGGATTATCCGGTGTCCGCGAATTGTTTTGATCGGTGAGCTGCTCAACTTCAACAGATCATCCGGTGAGACCAACGCATCATCCGGTGCGATCAACCCAAACTCCCTGCCACAACTCTCTTACAAGATTGGACCGATCACTGCCCAGTTAGAGAGCCTCTCTGGAATCTCTCTCGCTTATCCAGGGAAGCGGCATCCATGGGAGGTGTCGTGCAGCTTTACCGCCACTATAAATGTCCACCCAGACGCTGCTGCATCCACAAACTAGAGAAATCACACTCTTCACAGTCCCCGGGCAACCCCTAGTTCCGTAGTCCTCCTTTCATGGGTCTACATCACTCTTCACATCCCCCGGGCAATCCTTGGTTAGCTCGTTGTGAACTTGTTGTACAGAGAAGAGACACACAGACAGAATAGCCACCACCAAGTCACTCTTGTGGATTTCTGGATATCTCGTAGGGATGGAATATCCCCAATTCTCGAGCTTCCGTGGAGCTCCTTCTCGACTGCTTCTGCTGGGCTAACTTCAATGTTAACCTGAGAGCCACCACACGTGCGTGTGCAGTCGGGTGCCCGGAGCTCTAGCTAGTACAGTTTAATGAAACATCCTTGCTTTATTCACGACAATGGTTGTACATCAAATAGATATTGTATGTTTGTTGTACTTTGAGCGTTTTATATCTCTTTCTCGGATGTCCGGAGCTTTATCTCTAGAGTTTAATGAAACATCCTTGCTTTGTTGGTGAGAATGGTTGTACATCAAATAGACATGTATCGTGTTACGTAGTTGAGTACATATGCTGTAGTTCGATAATTAGTACTCCAGTACTTGGCTCCACCGTGCATTCCATAATATCCTGGCACCTCCATCGCTCAACGAGGGAAGATTCGAGGATGTAGAGGATCCAATGGCCGCGAACATGGTAGAAGCCGCAGTCTTCACAGTATATTCCGTCGATTAAATAATCAACACAACGGATCATCCGGTGAGAAAAAGCCTGTGAATTGATTGGACCGATGAGCCGCCCAGTGGTGGGTGAGCACCAACGCATCATCCAGTAAGAAATGCATCGTCCCGTGAATTGCTCGAGCTGCTATAGGTCACAACTTTCACACAGTAGAAAGGAGTGATTTCCGGTGAGAAAAAGCCCGTGAATTGATTTGACCGGGGAGCTGCTCAGTGGTCGGTCAGTATCACCGGTGCGGACTGTAGAGTGGCAGGAGACGAGGCGTGCATGGCGTTGGGCGTGCAGAAGCCCGTGAATTGATTTGACTGGTGAGTTGTTCAGTGGTCAGTCACCGCATCATCCGGTGAGATCACCGCATCATCCGATGTTGCGTTGATACTGACCGACCAAGGCGACCACTGAGCAGCTCCCCGGTCAAATCAATTCATGGGCTTTTCCACACGCCCAACGCCAAGCACAACTCCAATCTCAACGGCTCCACAACTTTGTGGGCATATCTAACAAATATTGTTTTTCTCATGTGGATATCAGAACTACCGTTGCATAAATCACAGGAACATCCGTTGTTTTTGGTGGCGAACACAGGAATGTCTGATACAACTCTCTAAATTCGATATTATAGTTACATATAAATGCTCAAAGTACAACATACAAATCTGTTTGATGTACAACCATTGAAATGAATAAATCAAGGACGATTCATTAAACTCTAGCGAGAACTCGAGATTGGAGAAGACGTCCTCCTCGACCCGCCTCGCTTCGACGAGGTCGACCACCACTTCACGGAGCGCAGGTCTCCATCACCGCGCGCGACGTGCACGAGGTCCTCCGCATGCCGCTCGGAACAGACATGGATGCGGGGAAGCGAGGTTGCTCAAGAAGCTGCTTCCATTCCAACTCGGACTCGAGGAAGCGGGGGAACCGACGTTGACCGGCTCAGGGAAGAGAAAGAGCGACTCTCTACTCCAATTTGTTGGTCTGAACTTTCCAACATGGTCAGTTCAATCCAAACAAAATGAGGCGTGATGCCTCCAATCTTTCAGATATTCCATCCCTACGAGATATCCAGAAATCCACATTGAGTGATTTGGTGGTGGCCATTTCGCCTGTGTGTGTCTCTTCTCCGTACGAGAAGTTTGCAGCGACCCAACCAAGGATTGCCTGGCGGCTGTGAAGAGTGAGGTAAACCCATGAATGGAGGAGTAGGGATTGTTCGGGGGGCTGTGAAGGGTATGATTTCCTAGTTTGTGGATACTGCAGCGTCTGGGTGGACCTTTATAGTCGCGTTAAGCTACACGACACCTCCCTCTGATGCGAGAACGCAGCAGGCAACGAACTATCCCGTGTTGTAGGTGTTCTACACCAGACGGTCCGTTGCTGCAATGGTCCACAGTTTTGTTTCAGCGCGCGCTACCCCTTGAATTAGAACGAGAGCAAAAGTGTGTGGACAAGAAATGCAATCGTGACCATAGTTAGCCAATGTAGGTACCACGTGTACAAAAACTGGTCAAAATAAGAGGAGAGAGAGAGAGTCGTCTGGTGCGTGACCGTTCGATTCTGATTGTGCGCAACTCGTTATTGACCTCAGCAGACTGAAACTGGAATGTCCTTGCTAACAATTTTCTTCGACATCGTTCAAGGTTTGGTAGCACGAGATGAAACAATCGAAATTTTAGCAAAGAGGATTGTCCTATGCCTGCATTCTCACAACGGATCGTCGGGTGTTCAAACTCCAACAAAACTAGTGTTAGTGTACAACGAATTAGAATCAATAAAAATAGTTCACTTTGCGACGTTTAACAGAATTGGGCCAATGACCAAACGTTTTGAGTGAGCTTCTGTTTTAGGTTGTGAAACGCTTCTGGATTGAATCTGAAACTTTTTTGATTCTCGGTCAATCTGTAGCTGTACCAAACGCATCCAGTTTATTTTGTGAAACGTTTCTCTGATTTTGACTGTTTGGAACTGATTCAACTGATTCAGGTAATAATCTGAAGTTATTCTCCCATCCAAACGCACTCTTATAGCACAAGCTTAAACGAAGGGACAGAGGTGAATACTCGCTATCTCAAACACCAGAACGTCCCCTGAATTGCCGCGCCATGCACCGGAACATCCCCTGAATTGTCTTGGAACAGCTTCAAACAAGGAACAGTCGGTGTTTGAGCACGGCAGGCGGTGACCAGCATCACGCCGCCGCAAAATTAGCATCATTCTGGAAATACATGTACGGCTGGTCGAACTACCCCTTCCCACTCTACACATCATCTCAAGGATCTCGCATATTCCAGCGCGTTGAGGTACAGAGACAATATGCAATTATGGCGCATACAAGATCCGGATATTATCTTAACCACAATGGAGATAGTGAGAGATTGAATCTCTCACCTCTTATTGCCACCACAATTAAGGTAACATCTAATTACTTAGCCGCGTTACTAAGCATTGGAACAAGCATATGTAAGACCATAAAATCCAGACGAACACAACCGCAGCCAAGGGTAGAATTAGGACATACACATAGATAAATATAAGAATTATACCTTTATTCATCACCGTCAGAGAGGTGCCGATCGGCACAGGGATGCGCCGGTCGGCACCGCCTTAGTGCACCATTGACGACTGTTGGCGGACGTTAAACCATGATTTGACCGCACCCTACCGGTAAATAAATGCATAACACCAAGATTTTGTGCATAGTAGTTAGGAATAATGCTACTCCACAGGTTTTGGTGAATATTTGGATGCAGGAGTGAATAATGGAGAAAAGTGGGCCCAGCCAGGGAATATCCCTGGCCGGCCGGCCCCACCATAGGCCGGCCGGCCCCACCTGGTGGCCGCAGGCCCCAGACTTCCTCCAGTGGGCTGGAAACTAATCCACAACGCATAATTAAAGACCAGCCCAGCAGAATTCCACCGCCATTCTAGAAGGTGGGCTATTTAGGCCTTTACTTGGCCCTCACTTCAATTCTGCCGACCCCAGTGAGGAGCCGACCTTCGGACCGCCATCAGGAGATGACCTGGAGCGTCGAGGCAGAAGACGGTGGCCAACCGACAGAAGGGACGGCCGGCCGGCCACCCCCCTAGGCCGACCGGCCGACTTTGGCGCCACCGCCTCTCCAGCTTCGGCCAGGGTGCTCCCACCGCCTTCACAAGCTATAAATTGGACCCCCCGGCCTCAGAAGCAACTCGCACCATCACACTTCATCCAAGTGTTTATTAGTTTAGTTTAGTAGTAGCTTTGGGAGTTAGAGTAGAGTAGAGTAGAGTAGAGTGAGAGCTCTCTCGGGCTTCCGGAGTCTTCTCGGAGTTCGGTATAGTTCTTTGTATCCTTACTCTTTTGAGATATTATTTTATTTAATATATAATTAGTTTATTCTTTATTTATTTCTTTTAGTAACTCTTTTCTATTTAGTTTATTATTCTGTTAAGTAAGTGCTTGTAGAAGTCTTGTTGTGGGATTCGTGATTGTTGGAGTACGCAAGTACGAGAGAGTGCCGTCGTCGAGATGACGTCGTGTGAAATCTGTGCTTGTTTATTCTTAGATAGGACTGCTCCGTTGATCAAGAGTAGTTCCTCTAGGCGGGTTGTAAGCATGGCGCTTAGAGCTTGGCCTATGCACGTTTGGCACCCAACCCCACGGAGGATGGTAGCCGCGAGTGTATGTGACAGCTGCACCAGTCTCTGTAATCCACCACGTCCGGGTTGGACTCAGCAGGGTCTTAATTATAGCATACGGTTCCCTAGGTTTGAACTAGCATCATCGGTTAACCTAGCACGTGTGTGCCCCGAAACGACATGACTTGTATGTGTATGAGCTTAACTAGAGTAGATAACCTTTGTAGACTAGATTGCTAGGAAGAGTAAATAATAGATAAACATACAGGTAGCCTTAACCCTATCTCGTTGCTCTCCCAAATGTATACTACGATTTATTTCTTTATCACTTCGGATTTGAGGATGTGTGTGCCACCCATATATATCATGCCTATCTTACCCCCGTCTCAAGTATAGTTTGATACATTATTCTTTCTCCAAATTATCCAATGCATTGCTATTATTCAAGCTCCCTTTCGCTCTACTTCCCTGCGGAATTATAAATACGATAACCCTGGAATACTCCAAGGTGATGCTACAATGGTGATCCGTGCGCTTGCGGAATTAATGAATTTAATTTCATCGCATAAGAACCGCCAACAACGACTCCTTAGATACATGGCTCTACTTCTCCTAAGCTCCGGTGTAGTGCAACCACGCAGGGCGACTACCCAACTAGACTACATCTCTCAATATGGTGGCTCTTCAACTCCGGCGGCCTCCCGGCGATGTGTAGAGGCTTCCTAAACCCTAAAGGTGTCAACTCCCGTCCAACCTGTCCTCGGGGCGTCCCATGGGTTATATATGCAGTGGGGAGGCGTCTGGAGGCGAAAGGAAACAAATCTAGGTCGGTGCCGGTCGGCACAAAAGGTGTGCCGATCGGCACGAGTCGTTTCCAATTCGGACTTGATTTTTCTTTTTCGCAGCTCCGCCTTCCATAAATCATATCTTCCTCGTCCAGAGTCCAAATGAGGCAAACTTGGACTCTATCTCATAGCCCTCGAAAATATCTACAACTTTGGTATTCATAGGATATCCAGATTCGGCCGTCTTGGTTCCTAAATATGCGATTCCAAAATATCTGTCCTGATACGGACTCCTCTGCGCAGGTCTGCTTACGGGGCCCATATCTCCTAGCTCCAGAATCCAAACGACATAATACATATATGTTCCGGAAAGCTCTCGACAAGATCTACAACTTTCCTGTATATTGAATTCCCATTTGAGCACGTCTTGAACTCAAAATCCATGTGACAATACGGTGCTGTTTCTGGACTGCGCGAATTGATCTTTCCTTCTGGATAAACCTTCTAGAAATCCTTAGGCATTGGGCCACGACCTTGGGCTTGCATGTTGGGTTCCATGGACGTCCAGAGGTGCCTTGGATGCGTCATGGGCTAGTGGGAAGCCCTCCTTGCATGGCGAGTCGGGCTTCATGTCGGTACTCCTCATATAAGAGCCATTTTGTCGTCTTTTCACCTGTTTCTGCAATATAGCACTAAAACAATAGTACATGTGGAATTCGTCAAGGTTAGAGGTAAAACACATGATTATGATGAGAATATGGTGCGATGTTTGTGGTTTTAGGCATATAAAAGTGGTACTTAGAAACCACCAACACTCCTCCGGTCCTAAGTAGGCTATAAATACCCCTGGCTAGTGACAGAACAATTCGCACCTCATTGGAGAATCCAATTACTCTTCTTGTTTTAGTGTTAGTATTAGTTGGGAGTTAGAGTTGAAGTGTGAGCTTCGCTCGGGATTCCGGAGTCGTCTTCGGAAGTTTGGGTAAAGCTCTTTGTATCTTTACTTTCTTTTGAATAAATATTATTATGGATATCTTTTCTTATTTATTTAATTCAGTAATTCTTTTAGTTTATATTATTGTCTCGAGTAAATACCTCAAAAATATTTCTGTGTTGGAGCCACGTCTATGTGAGGTAGATTTGGGTGAGTTGTTTGCTGGTCTATGCTTACGCAATTCATTCAAGTTATTGAGCATGGTTGGTTTGCCCTGTTAGCTAGGGGTAGATTATTTAGGATGATTGCTTGTATGGTTCAATGAATTATTCTAGACGTGAGTTTGCATCCAACCCCATGGAGGATGGTAGCCGCGAGTGTATGTGGCAGCTACACCGATCTCTGTAATCCACCACGTCTGGGTTGGACAGGCAGGGTCTTAATTATAGCGGCGAGATTCGCAACATAATAATTTAGGTTGTTGCGTTGGCATCGCCGTGCCCCGATGCATAGATTTACGACTGTTGTATGATCTTGAGCACATAATTGTAGACTATTGGTTTGCTGAGCATAAAGTATGTAAGAAAGATATAATTTAGGAATCCCTTTTTCACTCGTTGCTCTCCCAATCTTTTACTATTCACTCTTGTATGGATTACTTCATGAGTGTCACTTATCAAACTGCCAATGTTTGACATGATATACATATGATCAATTTAAAACAGTTCTTTTATGGAATTTTTTGCTAAGCTTCCCTGTGGAAATTATAAATACGATACCCTAGAATACTCTATGGTGAAGTGCTACAATGGTGATCCGTGCGCTTGGGGAATAGAAATATTTAATAGAGCATAAGAACCACCAACAGGGCCACATGTCAAAATGCCACGGACGCGGTTTTTGCCTCACGACCCTCAAACTCCCGCATGCAGATCGCACGTGAATGCTATCACACGTGGATATTGCCACGTCGGCGCTAATTAAGTGTGTGTGTGGGGGGGGGGGGGGGGGGGGATTATGGATCCAAGTTGAGCAACTTGAATAGATCCTGACCTAGATGGACGATTTGAGAGTTGCTGGACCTGGATGGGAATCGTTAAAAAGTTAAAGGACCCATGGTGCAATTCACTCTATAATATATATCTGGCATCTCTAGGGCGCACGTGGCTAGTGCTCCGTCGTTCGGGCCTGTGTCTGGTCCGGCAATTGAGCCTACACCAAGGTTTGAATTACCATTCCTTCCGGTAAAACCGGAGGGCACCAAATGTCCGGTTTTCCGAAAACAAGAAACACCGGCCCGGAAACCAACAAAATTAAAATTCTGAATTTTGAATCCAAAAATCGAAAACCGGATCAAAGAGGAAAAATACCAAAAAAAATTAAAAATTTGAAAAAATGGAAAGACAAAATATTTTATAAAAACTAGATCCAATTTGCAACGCAATGGTGCAATAACATCACAAAATTTTGAATGTTTGCTTAGTCAAAAAATCGAGGAAGGTTGCTGGTTCGAGAAAGAGATAAAAGGTTTTCTTTTTCATTTTTTCCCTTCCTTTTTTCAACCCAGAAAGCTTGCATGTTTTTTTTTGACCCATCAAACGATCGAATTTTCGTGGTCTTGTTCTACCACTGCACTGCTTTGCATCTAGTTTTTTTAAAATATTTTTGTTTCATTTTTTTTCAAAATTTCAAAAAAAATTAAAAGTTCATTAACTAAAATCGGCGAACCAGGTAAACGGACCGACTGGTTTTTTTCGAATTTTCCGAAAACTGCTCCGGTTTTCCGTGGGTAGCCCTGGGTGTTCGGAATTACCCGAAACTTTGGGTCGGGCAATTCGGGTTTTTCAAATTTCGGGTTATGAGAGATGGCACCCGAAATTTGCCCCGAAGAAGAAGAAACCCGACAGTTTGGGTACCCGATGATTCGGGTTCAGGCTCGGGTAATCCTGAAGTACCCGAGCTTCAGGCAGTGGAAGGGAAGGGCGCGCCTGCAAGGCTGTTTCGGCGTCGCGCCTGGATGGGAGGGCTGATGCGGCGTCGCGCCTGGACGGGTGAGCTGCTTTGGCGTCGCGCTAGGATGGAAGGGCGCCTCAGCGGCGCACGAGAGCGTGGGCGGAACAATGGCCGCGGCGGCGCGCGAAAGCGAGGGCGGAACGGTGTCTGCGCGCGAGGAGATGGCTTGGTGACAACGGCGCATGAGGAGATGCTTGGCGATAAGGACGAAGAGCTAGGTTGCGGGGGCACTGACTTGAAGTCTCGAACGGAAGGGGAGGGAAGAACGAAGAATATTGACGTGAGGGGAGGGGTGGCGGCCGACTGGGAGTGTGGTGGCGTGGTGCTAGGATGGGGCGGGTGTATGGTTTCACTGTTATATATGCACTAGTGGTGGGCTTTGAAGTCTAGGCAATGGGCCTATTGGGCTATTTGATGCGCTTGTCAGAGAATTTCGGGTTCGTCGGGTTATTCGAGTACCAGTGGTTGAAACCCGAAAATTCCGAAGCGATTTCGGGTTTTAAGATCTGCGACTCGAGAAAATCATTCGGGTTACAAATTTCGGGTTTATTCGGGTTCGGGGTCGGGATTTTGGGTTGGGGAATCGGGCTCGGGTTTTGTGCCCACCCCTAACCGTGGGATTGAGAACCCTGGCCACCGGCCGTGCATGTTCCGGCAATTAATTTAGGGCAAATGAAATCCAGTCATTATACACAGCGACGCCCCATTTGTTGTCCTTGTGAGCTGCAATCTATGCATTCAGAACTAAAATGAAGGAGCGTGAAATTCCCACTTGGTCACAACTTCTAGCGGTATGGTATTCTTATTTTTATGTAGGAAAAATATACTGTTTGCAGTCCAGATAATAAGTTGCAGGGTCATCACGCGCATTTAAAGAAATATATATCATTAGCTAATTTGGTAAACCTCAATGAATTTTAATTAGAGGTTGATGCTGGCCTAAAGGGGCAGCGTCGCTGCATTACTAACGCCCTCAAAATGAAAACTCTGCATTACACTCTTATAAATGCTACCGTTTGTGCTCTTTTAACTCTCGGTATTATACCAGCTGGAACGTTCCAAGTCAACATAAATACGGAGTTATGGCCTCTCTCCAGAGTCTCTACATATACGGATGCTGGAGAAAGTCGTTTTTCATTACGAAAGACACGCAAGTCGTACTGAACTCTCATATTGTTGTTTGGCTGAGCAATAGGTAGATATACAGTATGAGGGGCTTGGCGTTCGTCGTGACCATATTGTTCCTCGTGGTGGGGTTTGGAGGTCCAGCATTTTCTGTAGAATGTAAGTAGGAACATCTTACTTGACATGCCTTCTTTTTGTCCTAATAAATTAAATGTTGCACATGCCGATGTGAACTGATATATTTGTGATCGATATAGGTCGTACTCAGCAACACAATGCCGAAAGTTTTAAGGCTAATACGACCAACTCCAAGTCAACAGATGAGAGCAAACTACATTTGATCTTTTGCGTGCAGAATCCATGCCCTAAAGGAGATTTTGACATCGTGCCTGATGCTGTCACAATAGAACCCATGTGCTATTGCTGTCAGAAATCGCCGAGCGCGGTGTGTTACAAGACAGCAGCTGAATGTCAGGCCAAGTGCTATTCATGCGACCCTAAATGCAGTGATTGATTCATTCTCCGATGGCAGGTCACACCTCAAGTATAGAAAACCAGAACCACGATTAAAGTTATAAGAGGTTATATATGTGATCTCCAGTTTTGTGTGAATAATTAATACCGTTATAATATGGATAAAGTCCATTTTAATCCCTCGACATCACATTTTCCTTACATCTCTTAGTCAATAAAATGATATTGCTATGCATCCAATATATTTGTATGGCCGTATTGTATAATTAGAGACCCAATTATTCAATTACTTAAGTGGGTTTATTTTTTTTTAGATAAAGGAAACTTTATTTCGAGATGAAATAATGTTCCGGCCTCTGCACGACGAAGGTACATTTAGCCATACATGATAACACCAAGGTGAGCTGATACAAATCAGCTTTAAACACCTAGAAAACAAATAAAACTCTATCATCTATCTCAACACCTTCAAAATTCTATGTGTGTCCAATCAGTATTGTCGCAGACGTATCTTATCCTCACAGAAGTCCCATCTTCTCTGCAAGAAAATTGTCGCCGCTTAAACAACACTTGAACATACATCCGAATTCCGCCAGGCAAGGTCGTGCGAAGATGTAGTACACCTCCCCGCGCACATATGCGGCACTTTCGTTGCACGATTCATCACCATGCACAAGGACGTCTGTTGGACCATGCGGAGATAAATCATCTCCCCGCGCACCGCGCGACGCTTTCGCTGCACCAATTGCCAACATTGAAAGACTTCCTAGCCGATGAACAGAAACCTTGCCCGCATTAAACTCTAGAGCCGGTCACCTTGACATAGCAATGGCAACAAGTAACCCAAGCATACAGACAACCATGACAATGGCTTGTTGGCCTCTCCCGAAACCGAGATCCAGCCACCAAAGAGCATCCTGCCGCAAGCTCGGACAGACTTGATTCCTCTATGTCATCATCTCAACCACCAATTGATTTGAGGCGCAAGAGTCGACGAAAGAAAAGTAATTAACCCGCTGCTGATCTTAAGGTCGGAGAGATTAAACGATTCAGTCGTCTTCTCCTTAGAGCACCGGAATCATGGCCACCATCCTCCAGTCACGGCCTGAATGACCGTGCTCACAACCATGCGCACCTCCTAGTCGTGCCCTCTTTGAAGCACCGCCGCCGCCGCCGTCAATGCACACGCCGCGGATCCGAACGGCCGCATCCATGCGCAAACCGTGCATCACACGAACATGCCCCTACGAGCGCCGCCATCATCCGCGATGTTGCACGGCCGCTCCCAAGGAGTTACGCGCACGCCGCAGATTTCATCGCCGTGCAGTCGCAAGACGGCGGCCCACACCGGAAAACATCATCGCCCGCAGCCACCAGCGCCCCAGCTCCATGATCCCAACCTGCACCTTTTGATCTGCAGCCCAAGCAATGCAACACCCAGATCGAAGCTCAAATCTTGATCAGTGAAGAAACCGTCGGAGTGCCCTGCCGCCGCCGTCATTACCGTGCAGAGCGGGTTGTTCCGGTGCCGGCTCCGGCGACGGCAAGGTGGGGAGAGAGAAGGCAGCTGTTTGCTGGCGGCGGGGAGGCGCCGCCCGAGTCGCCCAGGACGGGCGGCGCGGGGGCTAGGGTATCTTGTAACTCAATTTTGTAGGGGAGATATGAATGCATATCAAGTGGGTTTATTGCTTATAAACCATTAATCTCTTGTCGGAATGATGGAATGTGTCGTACAAATGAGTCATTAATAGTCAGGCTCCCATGCCGCGCACCCTACACATGTTAGGTGCAGGGCCAATGCCCGTGTGACACCTGTCCTGTGTCAGCCCAACAAAAATCAATAGCAATGGAAGGTAATTGTAACCTATATATCTTCTATAGATGCAACCCACTAAGTATCATTGATTGCTATATATCTAAATCCTCATGCTGCCACATCACCTCAATTGTTTCATCCATCCGATCGAACAATATGTGTTTCTTTCAGCCATCCGATGCACTGACTTTTACCAACATTACTCCACATAGCATCAAATCATCAGTTTCTGTTAATAAAGAAACACGCCAGTTTTTATTCCAATTAAACCCAGCAGTCTACCAGCCATGCGTTACCTCATTGGTTCCTCTTTTTTTTTTTAATTCTCACTAGAAATCGTGGTTTGAGAAGGCAACCAGATAAATAATACACCACGGTGAAGGGCGTTGGCTACCACAAGACTGCTCCATTCCGAAATCAATTTCTGTTCCTCCCTCCCTTTCTAATTTTATTTTTGTATGTTTGTTTCAGTTTCTTGGCAGGACCTTTCCAGGCTCCTCATCACTGAGTCTTGGGGATCCAGACGTGTCCTCCATGGCTCCATCTTCGTGGAACTGGAGTTTATCAACCGCCTCTTAGCAGACAGCCCTGTGAGCACTGTCTCTCTCAACGTATCAATCTTTCAATTCTTGATTTGTTTGCCTGTCAAATGGTTGCGTTACTTTTCCCTCTCTCATGCATGCAGGTAGTGTTGTTGGTAAATAATATTTTTTTCTGTGCAAGAAACAGAGCTTCATCGAGGTTCAGTCCAAGTCTCTCAATCTCTCTTCCCCCCTCCCCCTCTCTCAATGTATTTCTCACTATTCTGTTCATGGAGAGCCACTAACCAAATAATTTTATCTATCCAATCATTCGTTCTTCCTCTGCATTTTTCTCAGGTGGTGCTGCACATCATGTAAGGTTTCTCTTTTTCAACTTTTTTTTGTATAATTAAGCTGCAGTATCCGTACATTGCTCCAATGTGATGTTTATGTTCTGCTGAACGAAGGACAAGCTTCATATTTCACCAATTTTGTAGTTCATCAAGCATTCTATTTCAACCCTTTGGCATCTGATTAAACTCTTCATTATCGCATATTGTTCCACCCAATCTTATTTTTGCTTATATTTCTACCAATGTCATTATGCTGATTTTACGCATCTATTAGAACGGTCGAAGTGAAACTTCTCCTAGCAAGGTGTTGTCTGATTCAATATGATCTATGCAATTTTTGTATTGCAGGTTATGTATTCTGCACCGTATTCATATAGATGTTAACAAAGGTTTGTATGCTTATACCTAATAAAAAACGTAGCACTTCGTATTCATGGTGTTTGATCATTGGAGTTTATATCCAATGAAAAATAGTTTATCAAATTATTTTTAGATGGTATACGCTGCATCCATTGTGTAAATCACTAATATAAGATAAGAAACGGTTCAGTTTCATGAATTTAATATCCTATAATCTCACCAACAACTGACATATGCTTCCTCTAAAAGAACTGACCTATGCTGTCATACAAATTCAATCCATAAATTCTAATAAACTTCATGTGCTGTCATTAAGGTCCTAGCTGCAATGCAGTTCTCTTCGTAAGCGTGAAAGAGCACCTATATGAACTCGGATATGCATCCTTTGTCTCAGAATCTCCTTGCCTACGACACATGAACCAGTGGTTCGTCAGTCAGTTTGTCAGAGCATATATCCGATCTGTATAATGACATCTCATTCGGCAAATTGTAGTGATTAGCAAATGGGCCAACTGATTGTTATCTTCTTCTTATCCCCAAAACATCGTAGCATTCACAGTTGGTATCCTAAAGTGCGCCATATTTTTTAAAAGTTCGCAAACTCTCCTCTCATGTGTCAGGATTCCTCATTTTTCTTTTCCCACTTTGTTCTTTGTTTCTTTTCTATTATGTTCTAAAAACATGTCCATTCTTGGTTTCTTGCAGCATGTCATCCGGGGGCAACAAGGCTAATTCATTTACTTGGATTATCACTACAAAGTAGGATTTGATATCCTTTCTAAAGAGAAGCAGACATATAGAGAAATCATCAATCTTTTTTTTGTCTAAAATCATGTGATTTATCCCGCATATACTAATTTTTTGTTACCCTACTATTCATTTGAAAATCATCTTTAATTCCCGCAGCAACGCGCGGGGAATTCGCCTAGTACATTGATACGGACGGATGTATGCGGCTCCGCGATAGCGCCAGATAGTCCGGCCCGCACGCGCGTGTGATCATCCATCCTTCAACTGCACGCCATGGTCTTCGATATCATGTTATCCCCGAGCGCGTAAGCAAGCCGAGGTCTTCTCTTCTTGATCTGGTGGGTCAGGCTGGATTTTGAATCATTCTTCAGGGTCGTAGCTTGACTCATCTGTCTATTCTTGACTCATGACTGCAGAGAGAGTTAACATTCGTTCTTTGTTATCCTCAATCTCTTCACAGTCTGGCTCTTTAGACACTGCTTGCTCGTATGTATGTTTCCTCTCTACTGGCATAGCACATGCATTGCCAAACTCCTCAAGATCATCATCGCTATCGAAGGATTCTGGAGGGAGAAAAGGCACATCATCCTTGAAAAGGCTTGGGTCTCAAGGGCAGATGTAAGGTGGTTCAGAGATTTAATCGATAGGGCTGGATAATGGCTCGGACTTTCTCTGTTCCAGGTTGTGGGGAGACAGAGGCTTTATCGGCAAGATTTTGTAGGATGCGATTGAGCATATCTATTCCTTCGGAGGGAGTTTTATAAATAAAAGCTCCCCCGGCAGCAATGTCAAGAAATTTTGCACTTTTAGATTTCAACTGCAACAGCTGAGCAGTGGTACCAGCAACGGATGCAATATTCACAGCACTACCAGCAGCAGTACGCTGGATACAACCCTTACACACAGCAGTATCAACAGTATGGCCAGTACCAGCAGGCTTAAAATTGTGTTGGCGCGTGATTTCGGTCAACACAACGAAGAAGCCGCCGCCAGACCGGCCGTCGACTCCTTCCTGCTCGTCACATGAGCAGACGGATAGTTTTCAAGCAAACCATCAAAGAATCCTCGCTAACGCGGCGGCCGGACGAACGATTTGTGAAGAAATCGCTAAAGATCTACAGTCCTAGGGTAAAAGGAAAAACGAAATAGAAAAGGTTTTTTTGATGAACTGGAGAGAGTTCGGCCGTATCCCTATAGGCTTATATTTATAGGGATGACTGGACTTAGCTAGGGCCGGCTGCATCACAGAAGGAATGGAATCCTGCTGCTCGAGTTATTGTCCACACACTTTTGCTCTCGTTCTGATTCAAGGGGTAGCACGCGCTGAAACAAAACTATGGACCAGTGCAGCAACGGACCGTCTGGTGTAGAACACCTACAACACAGGATAGTACATTTCCTGCATTCTCGCATTAAGGTGTCGTGCAGTTTACCCGCGACTATAAAGGTCCACCCAGACGCTGCAGTATCCACAAACTAGGAAATCATACCCTTCACAGCCCTCCGAACAATCCTTACTTCTCCATTCACGGGTCTACCGTACTCTTCACAGCCACCAGGCAATCCTTAGTTAGGTCGCTGCAAACTTCTCGTACAAAGAAGAGACACACGCAGGCGAAATGGCCACCACCAAATCACTCAATGTGGATTTCTGAATATCTCATAGCGATGGAATATCTAAAAGATTGGAGGCTTCACGCCTCATTTTGTTTGGTTTGAACTATCCACGTTGGAAAGTTCAGACCAACAAATTGGAGTAGAGAATCTCTCTTTCTCTTTGTTGGCGGTTCTTATGCGATAAAATTAAATTCATTAATTCCGCAAGCGCACGGATCACTATTGTAGCATTTCACCTTGGAGTATTCCAGGGTTATCGTATTTATATTTCCGCAGGGAAGTAGAGCGAAAGGGAGCTGAATAGTAGCAATGCATTGGATAATTTGGAGAAAGAATAATGTATCAAACTATACTTGAGACGGGGGTAAGATAGGCATGATATATATGGGTGGCACACACATCCTCAAATCCAAGGTAATAAAAGAAATAAATCGTAGTATACATTTGGGAGAGCAACGAGGTAGAGTTAAGGCTACCTGTATGTTTAGCTATTATTTACTCTTTCTAGCAGTCTAGTCTACAAAGGTTATCTACTCTAGCTAAGCTCATACACATACAAGTCATGTCGTTTCGGGGCACACACGTGCTAGGTTAACCGATGATGCTTGTTCAAACCTAGGGAACCGTATGCTATAATTAAGACCCTGCTGAGTCCAACCCGGACGTGGTGGATTACAGAGACCGGTGCAGCTGTCACATACACTCGCGGCTACCATCCTCCGTGGGGTTGGGTGCCAAACGTGCATAGGCCAAGATCTAAGCGCCACGCTTACAACCCGCCTAGAGGAACTACTCTTGATCAACGGAGCAGTCCTATCTAAGAATAAACAAGCACAGATTTCACACGACGTCATCTCGACGACGGCACTCTCTCGTACTTGCGTACTCCAACAATCACGAATCCCACAACAAGACTTCTACGAGCACTTACTTAACAGAATAAATAAACTAAATAGAAAAGAACTACTAAAAGAAATAAATAAAGAATAAAACTAATTATATATTAAATAAAATAATATCTCAAAAGAGTAAGATACAAAGAACTATACCGAACTCCGAGAAGACTCCGGAAGCCCGAGAGAGCTCTCACTCTACTCTACTCTACTCTAACTCCCAAAGCTACTACTAAACTAAACTAATGAACACTTGGATGAAGTGTGATGGTGCGAGTTGCTTCTGAGGCCGGGGGGGGGGGGGGGGGGGGTCCAATTTATAGCTTGTGAAGGCGGTGGGAGCACCCTGGCCGAAGCTGGAGAGGCGGTGGCGCCAAAGTCGCCCGGCCCTTCTGTCGGTTGGCCACCGTCTTCTGCCTCGACGCTCTAGATCGTCTCCTGATGGCGGTCCGAAGGTCGGCTCCTCGCTGGGGTCGGCAGAATTGAAGTGAGGGCCAAGTAAAGGCCCAAATAGCCCACCTTCTAGAATGGCGGTGGAATTCTGCTGGGCTGGCCTTGAATTGTGCGTTGTAGATTAGTTTCCAGCCCACTGGAGGAAGTCTGGGGCCTGCGGCCACCAGGTGGGGCCGGCCGGTCTAGGGTGGGGCCGGCCGGCCAGGGAATTTCCCTGGCTGGGCCCACTTTCCTCCATTATCCACTCCTGCATCCAAATATTCACCAAAACCTGTGGAGTAGCATTATTCCTAACTACTATGCACAAAATCTTGGTGTTATGCATTTATTTACCGGTAGGGTGGCAGTCAAATCATGGTTTAACGACCGCCAACAACCTCCCCAAGCTTAAACTTTGCTCGTCCCGAGCAAACTCAACTCAGGGTACCGCGGATCAGGAGTTACAAAGAAGCGCCCCGTGGGTAATAAAGATGCAACAACATACTCCCTAAACAGTGGTACATTTACGAGAGCACAAAATATTCATGAGTGTTGCAAAAATCGTGGGGCTTATATGTTACACCTTGTCATGCTGCATTGAAGACTAGAACGGCATTTTCGGACAGTACACAATTCTAGCAGGTATGCATCCAGAGTTTTTATGTGCTGCAAGGTAAGGTGCAAAAATTCTCCTTCGTTTTGGCAGGCACTTCTCTTACCTACTAATGTGAGTCTTATTCCTACAAGCTTCACTCATCCTACCTTCTACCAAATGAGGCTTTGTATGTGGAGCTTGGTAAGGAATGCAAAAATGTCATGCATATATTGTAAAGCTAAAGAATGAGTCTCAATCAACATAGCAACTCCATTTATTTTGGTCATAAGAGATGATGTGATGGAGGGGGAGAAAATGAACTCACACTTGTGGAAGGGGGTTTTGAAAACATTGGTCCTTTATTTTGCTCAAGATGTTTATGATAAGAACCATATAGCCATTGACTTTTGTCATGCAACCATGGAGTTTTTTTTTTTTTGACTACTCCATGGTTCAAAGGAAACATTTTGAAATATTCTTGAGCTTTTTGGATGGACCAAAAGTTTTGCAAACTCTGAAAAATGTTTGGTTGATTTATCCAAACATTCCCCTTTTTATTTGGTGGAAAGAAATTTTCGAAAACACACGCGAAGGAATTATGACCAAAATTAGGAGTGCTTAGTTTCAAGAGTACATCAAACCTTAACAAAACTCAATACATAAACAAATGGCTATGAGTGGGGCTGTTTCGAATATTATGATACGGCTCTGGTAGGTAAATAAATCCTCACACTAAGAGAAGTGTGCCAAAACAGAAGGGTTTTAGGTACTTGCAGCAATTCAAGAAAAACATCTCTGGATGAAACCATACTAAGAAATTGCAACAAGTCCTAATCATGCCATATCACAATCCACAATGCTCAGACTTGGTGTAACAAATGCAACCCACGGAAATAAGCAAGACTCATGATGTGATCATGCTCAAATAAAAATAACACATATGTCGGGAGTAGAGGTTGCATCTATGCGACACATGGGGAGCTAATTTGTAACTCGATCATCATTTCCCTTAAGTGTAGCATAACACCAAGATTCTAGCATTTATTCGAAACAGGGAGTTTATTTATTTATTAAGAAAGTTAGAAATACTTACCTGGGGGTCCTCCCCAAGCTTGAGTCTTTGCAAGACTCGAGCTAGTGTTGAACTCCTTCTTACCTGTCGGCCCTCCCAAAGCTTGAGTCTTCGCAAGACTTAAGCTTGATTCAGGCTCTTCCTCCTCCTTCTTGACCTGCAAAAAAGAGTGAGGATGATACAAGTGGCTAGCCCCTAATGAGCATCGCCGGGAATCCTATTATTTTTGTTGTTTTTAAATTTTCTACTTTTTATTTTGTTTTTATGGTTTATGAAAAGAAAAACAAGTGCTAGGCCTAGCTAGGATAACGATTGGGATGGCCTCCCCAATCGGAGGGCTCCCATTTTTACGTCTTGAGCTAGACGTTCTCCATGTCGCTTAAACTTGCTTGGACCTCACCCGCTGGAGAATTTGGCGGGGCTGAGGTTCCTTCTTTCTTCCGCCACACTTTGGTTGTTTTCTTTGTGTTGGTGGCGGCGACCCTTGGCGCCTTTGTTGTACTCTCATCGGTCGATAACGTAGCTGCCTTCTTCTTTCGTGAGCGCCTCGCTCTCCTCTTCTTAGGCGATGTGACTCGCCTACTCCTTCTTGCGGGGGAGGAGTAAGAGGGGCTTGAGGTGTGTTTGGCGGCTGAGGCATTCTCCTTTGAGTCCTCCAATAATTTGCTGGCCTTCTTGCATTCTCTCTTGCCAGATAGTTTCTCATGTATGCAATGAGCTTATCTGGCTGTGGCATGGGTGGAGTAATCTCATCTTCTCCACTTCCCTTGGGTCCTTTCCATATATGACCCTCACTTGCTTGCATTGTTCAACCTTAGGCTTGAAGCTGAACGTCTCTTCCCTGCCCTTGAAGTCCAAGTGGATCTCTCCTGCCCCCACGTCGATGTTGGCATTGGTGGTACTCAAGAATGGCGTCCCGAGGATGAGAGGGGTCTTGACATCCACTTCCATGTCAAGCACAACGAAATCGACGGGGACGAAGAGATTTCTGATCTGCACGGGAACTTCTTTGGCAATACCCACGGGCAGGCGTAGTGACCCGTCTGCAAGCTGGAGCTTCATGGTTGTTGGGGACATGTTGGCGGTCGTTAAACCACGATTTGACCGCCACCCTACCGGTAAATAAATGTATAACACCAAGATTTTGTGCATAGTAGTTAGGAATAATGCTACTCCACAGGTTTTGGTGAATATTTGGATGCAGGAGTGGATAATGGAGAAAAGTGGGCCCAGCCAGGGAATTTCCCTGGCCGGCCGGCCGGGCCCCAAACCTCCTCCAGTGGGGCTGGAAACTAATCCACAACGCATAATTCAAGCCCAGCCCAGCAGAATTGCACCGCCATTCTAGAAGGTGGGCTATTTGGGCCTTAACTTGGCCCTCACTTCAATTCTGCGGACCCCAGCGAGGAGCCGACCTTCGGACCGCCATCAGGAGACGATCTGGAGCGTCGAGGCAGAAGACGGTGGCCAACCGACAGAAGGGACGGCTGGCCGGCCACCCCCCTAGGCCGGCCGACCGGCTTTGGCGGCGCCGCCTCTCCAAAGTCGGCAGCAGTGCTTCCACCGCCTTGGAGACCTAAAATGGACCCTCCGGCCTCAGAAGCAATTCGCACCATCACACTTCATCCAAGTGTTCATTAGTTTAGTAGTAGCTTTGGGAGTTAGAGTAGAGTAGAGTAGAGTGAGAGCTCTCTCGGGCTTCCGGAGTTTTCTCGGAGTTCGGTATAGTTCTTTGTATCCTTACTCTTTTGAGATATTATTTTATTCAATAATTAGTTTTATCTTTATTTATTTCTTTTAGTAATTCTTTTCTATTTAGTTTATTTATTCTGTTAAGTAAGTGCTCGTAGAAGTCTTGTTGTGGGATTCGTGATTGTTGGAGTACGCAAGTACGAGAGAGTGCCTTCGTCGAGATGACGTCGTGTGAAATCTGTGCTTGTTTATTCTTAGATAGGACTGCTCCGTTGATCAAGAGTAGTTCCTCTAGGCGGGTTGTAAGCGTGGCGCTTAGATCTTGGCCTATGCACGTTTGGCACCCAGCCCCACGGAGGATGGTAGCCGCGAGTGTATGTGACAGCTGCACCGGTCTATGTAATCCACCACGTCCGGGTTGGACTCAGCAGGGTCTTAATTATAGCATACGATTCCCTAGGTTTGAACTAGCATCATCGGTTGACCTAGCACGTGTGTGCCCCGAAACGACATGACTTGTATGTGTGTGATCTTAGCTAGAGTAGATAACCTTTGTAGATTAGACTACTAGAAAAAGTAAATACTAGGTAAACATACAGGTAGCCTTAGCTCTATCTCGTTGCTCTCCCAAATGTATACTACAGTTTTTCTTTTATTACCTTGGATTTGAGGATGTGTGTGCCACCCATATATATCATGCCTATCTTACCCCCGTCTCAAGTATAGTTTGATACATTATCCTTTCTCCAAATTATCCAGTGCATTGCTACTGTTCAGCTCCCTTTTGCTCTACTTCCCTGCGGAAATATAAATACGATAACCCTGGAATAATCCAAGGTGAAATGCTACAATGGTGATCCGTCCGCTTGCGGAATTAATGAATTTAATTTTATCGCATAAGAACCGCCAACAACCATTTCTGGCGCCGTTGCCGGCGAAGTAGCAGCTAGGAAACTGAATAAATGCATTGAAGTTTGTGAGAAGAATAATTATCACTTACTTTTGCGGGCTTACCCTTGTCCTGTCTTTCTTTGTTGTGGAAATTTGAAACAGGACAGTGCATGACTGGTTTCGACCTACCAGAAAACTTCCACCCAGATCCGGAACAGTTCTTGAGAAGGGTGAGGGCCAGGCTTACCCCTCCGCCCACCCACGCTCGATCGAAAGTTCTGGCTCTTGAAGGATCCCTTCCGACGACTGTCGAGCACCCTCCATCTTCATCAACGAACAACAACATGGGTGATCCAGTCGAGAAGACGATCAACGATTTCTCCGCGCCAACTACGGAGAACATCCGCGTGGGACCCAACCCGCGCATCGCCAACAAGGACTACGAGCTCAAGCCAGCCTTGATCAACATGATCTTGGCTAGTCCTTTCTGTGGGAAGCCGTCGGAGGATGCGAACGCTCACCTCCAGAGGTTCCTGATGACGTGCAACACCTTCGCCATGAAGGATGCATCTCAGGACGCTATCCGACTGCAGCTTTTCCCATTCTCTCTGTTGGGGAAGGCTCTCCAGTGGTTCTACGCGAACCAAGAGTCCCTCGACACGTGGACGGCATGCTCCAATGCCTTCCTCGCCAAGTTCTTCCCGCCGGGTAAGACGACTGCCCTGCGGAACAAGATATCGGGCTTCCAACAGCTCGCAGAAGAGTCGACCGCGGAAGCCTGGGACAGGATGCAGGAGTACGTTCTCGCATGCCCACACCATGGCATGGAGGAATGGCTCCTCATACAGAGTTTCTATCACGGTTTGAGGCCGTCCGCTCGAGAGCACCTCGACGCCGCAGCAGGCGGCTCTTTCTTCTCTCTTAGCGTGAAGAACGCTAAGAAGTTGATTGAGAAGGTGGCGGCCAACCAGACTCATGGTGAACGCCAAGCGGCGAGCACCAAGACCCGTGGAGTGCACCAAGTGGAGACGATGGACATGCTTGCCATCAAGCTCGATCAGCTACTCCGCAAGGTGGAATCTCCACAGGACCTGCAAGCTGCGGACTCCCGCATGACTTGTGAAGAGTGCGGCAACACAGGGCATATGGGAAGCAATTGCCCGAATGCGAGAGAGGAATGCAATTTCCTCAACAATGGCAATGGGTACCGCCCCCAGAACAACTACGGCTGGAATTCCAGGCCCGACCTCTCCTTCAATAAAAATCAGGGAGGTAACAATGGTAATCTTTCCCGCTTTGAGCCCTCTATCAAGGATCTAGTTCTCGGCCAGGTCAAGATTAATGATAGCATCAGCAAGAAGTTTCTTACTACCGACAAGGCTTTAGAGAGCATAGATGCCAAGCTAGAGTCGTTCAGCACTGCTCTGCAGAATCAGCTAAGCCATAACAAAATGCTAGAAACACAAATTGCGCAAATAGCTTCAGCTGTGCAGGCTCCTCGTACAAAGGAGAGTGTTAGTGCTATCACCACCAGGGGCGGAAGAGGTACTGTGGACTCACCTTACCCCAAGGGTGCAGAGAGGAAGACGCCAAACGCAGCTCCTAAGGAGAAGGTCGTAAAAAGGTTCCAGAAAAGAAGGTCCCTGAAAAGGAAGATGCCGAGAAGGAGAGCTCCGAGGGAGGAACCAACGACAGATCCTCCCGTTGAGCAAACTCACCTAAGACAGCACCTCACGAGTATTTTGACACCACAGGCTTGCCCTATCCTGACCGCAGGAAGAAGCTCACCGTGAATGAGCGCTTCGATAAATTTATTGAGGCCATCCGGCATATATACGTGCATATTCCGCTGCTTGATGCCATGCAGGTACCTACTTACACTAGGTATTTTCGAGACATCCTCAACAACAAGCGCCCTATTCCAGCAATGGAGGGTGTGAAGCTTACAGAAGAGTGCAGCGCGGCCATTTTGAACATTCTCCCCGGAAAAGAAGAAGGATCCGGGGTGTCCAACCATCCATGTTCGATCGGCAGCCAGCACTTCTCACAGGCGCTCTGCGATTTAGGAGCAAGTGTAAGCATCATGCCCAAGATAGTGTATGACAGGCTAAAACCGCCCGTTATCACCAACGGCCATGTGCTTGCAACTTGCAGATCAATCGGTTCGCCATCCTGCGGGTATTGCCGAAGACGTACCTGTGCAGATCAGAAACTTCTTCGTGCCCGTCGATTTCGTTGTGCTCGACATGAAGTAGATGTCAAGACCCCTCTCATCCTCGGGAGAACCGTTCTTGAGCACCACAAACGCCAACATCGATGTGGGGGCAGGAGAGATCCACTTGGACTTCAACGGCAGGGAAGAAACGTTCAGCTTCAAACCAGGTTGAACAATGCAAGCAAGTGAGGGTCATATATGGAAAGGACCCAAGGGAAGTGGAGAAGATCGAGATTACTCCAACCATGCCACAGCCAGACAAGCTCATTGCATATATGAGAAACTATCTGCAAGAGAGAATGCAAGAAGGCCAGCAAATTATTGGAGGACTCCAAGGAGGATGCCTCAGCCGCCAAACATACCTCAAGCCCCTCTTGTTCCTCCCCACAAGGAGTAGGCGAGTCACAATCGCCTAAGAAGAGGAGAGCGAGGCGCTCAAGAAAGAAGAAGGCAGCTACGGTATCGACCGATGAGAGTACAACAAAGGCACCTAATAAGAAAAGGTCGCCGCCACAAGTACAAAGAAGACAACTAAAGTGTGGCGGAAGAAAGACGGAACCTCAGCCCCGCCAAATTCTCCAGCGAGCGAGGTCAAACAAATTGAAGAACATGGAGAACGTCTGGTCAAAAAAGACGTAAAAATGAGAGCCCTCAGATTGGGGAGGCCATCCCAAGCGTTATCCTAGCTAGGCCTGACCTAGCACTTGTTTCTTTTCATAAACCATAAAACAAAATAAAAAAAAAAAAAAATTAAAAACAACAAAAATAATAGGAATTCCCGGCAATGCCCATTAGGGGCTAGCCACTTGTATCATCCTCACTCTTTTTGCAGGTCAAGAAGGAGGAGGAAGAGCCTGAAATCAAGTTAAGTCTTGCAAAGACTCAAGCTTGGGGAGGGCCCCCAGGTGAGACGGAGTTCAACACTAGCTCGAATCTTGCAAAGACTCAAGCTTGGGGAGGACCCCCAGGTAAGTATTTCTAACTTTCTTAATAAATAAATAAACTCCCTGTTTCGAATATAAATGCTAGAATCTCGGTGTTATGCTACGCTTAAGGGAAATGATTAATCGAGTTACAAATTAGCTTCCCATGTGTCGCATAGATGCAACCTCTACTCCGGACATATGTGTATTTTTATTTGAGCATGATCACATCATGAGTATTGCTTATTTCCGTGGGTTGCATTTGTCACACCAAGTCTGAGCATTGTGGATTGTGATATATGGCCTGATGAGGATTGTGGCAATCTCTTAGTATGGTTTCATCCAGAGATGTTTTCTTGAATTGCTGCAAGTACCTAAAACCCTTCTGTTTTGGCACACTTCTCTTAGTTGTGAGGATTTATTACTACCAGAGCCATATCATAATATTCGAAACAGCCCCACTCATAGCCATTTGCTTATGTATTGAGTTTTGTTAAGGTTTGATGTACTCTTGAAACTAAGCACTCCTAATTTTGGTCATAATTCCTTCGCGTTGTTTTTCAAAATTTCTTTCCACCAAATAAAAATTTTGGTCCATCCAAAAGCTCAAGAATAGAATATTCAAAAGTTTCCTTTGAACCATGCAAAAAATTTGGCCCTTTGCACCATGGAGTAGTCAAAAAAAAAAAACTCCATGGTTGCATGACAAAAGTCAATGGCTATATGGTTCTTATCATAAACATCTTGAGCAAAATAAAGGACCAATGTTTCAAAACCCCCTTCCACAAGTGTGAGCCATTTTCTCCCCCTCCATCACATCATCTTCTTATGACCAAAATAAATGGAGTTGCTATGTGATGAGACTCATTCTTTAGCTTTACAATATATGCCATGGCACTTGTGCGTTCCTTACCAAGCTCCACATAAAGCCTCATTTGGTAGAAGGTAGGATGAGTGAAGCTTGTAGGAATAAGACTCACATCAGGGTTGTAAGAGAAGTGCCATCCAAAACGAAGGAGAATTTTTGCACCTAACCTTGCAGCACATAAAAACTCTGGATGCATACCTGCTAGAATTGTTCACTTGTCCAAAAGTGTCGTTCTAATCTTCAATGCTGCATGACAAGGTGTAACTATAAGCCCCACGATTTTTGCAACACTCATGAATATTTCGTGCCCTCGTAAACGTACCACTGTTTAGGGAGTATGTTGTTGCATCTTTATTACCCATGGGGTGCTTCTTTGTTACTCTGATCCGCCGGTACCTGAGTTGAGTTTGCTCGGGACGAGCAAAGTTTAAGCTTGGGGAGGTTGTTGGCGGTCGTTAAAACACGATTTGACCGCCACCCTACGCGGTAAATAAATGTATAACACCAAGATTTTGTGCATAGTAGTTAGGAATAATGCTACTCCAAGGTTTTGGTGAATATTTGGATGCAGGAGGGATAATGGAGAAAAGTGGGCCCAGCCAGGGAATTTGCCTGGCCGGCCGGCACCACCTTAGGCCGGCCGGCCCACTGGTGGCCGCAGGCCCCAAACCTCTCCAGTGGGCTGGAACTAATCCACAACGCATAATTCAAGCCCACCCCAGCAGAATTGCACCGCCATTCTAGAAGGTGGGCTATTTGGGCCTTAACTTGGCCCTCACTTCAATTCTGCCGACCCCAGCGAGGAGCCGACCTTCGGACCGCCATCAGGAGACGATCTGGAGCGTCGGCGGCAGAAGACGGTGGCCAACAACCGACAGAAGGGACGGCCGGCCGGCACCCCCTAGGCCGGCCGGCCGGCTTTGGCGGCGCCGCCTCTCAAAGTCGGCAGCAGTGCTTCCACCGCCTTGGAGACTATAAATGGACCCTCCGGCCTCAGAAGCAATTCGCACCATCACACTTCATCCAAGTGTTCATTAGTTTAGTAGTAGCTTGGGAGTTAGAGTAGAGTAGAGTAGAGTGAGAGCTCTCTCGGGCTTCCGGAGTTTTCTCGGAGTTTGGTATAGTTCTTGTATCCTTACTCTTTTGAGATATATTTTATTCAATAATTAGTTTTATCTTTATTTATTTCTTTAGTAATTCTTTTCTATTTAGTTTACTTATTCTGTTAAGTAGTGCTCGTAGAAGTCTTGTTGTGGGATTCGTGATTGTTGGAGTACGCAAGTACGAGAGAGTGCCGTCGTCGAGATGACGTCGTGTGAAATCTGTGCTTGTTTATTCTTAGATAGGACTGCTCGTTGATCAAGAGAGTTCCTCTAGGCGGGTTGTAAGCGTGGCGCTTAGATCTTGGCCTATGCACGTTTGGCCCACCAACCCCACGGAGGATGGTAGCCGCGAGTGTATGTGACAGCTGACACGCGTCTCTGTAATCCACCACGTCCGGGTTGGACTCAGCAGGGTCTTAATTATAGATACGATTCCCTAGGTTTGAACTAGCATCATCGTTGACTAGCACGGTGTGCCCGAAACGACATGACTTGTATGTGTGTGATCTTAACTAGAGTAGATAACCTTTGTGATTAGACTACTAGAAAAAGTAAATACTAGGTAAACATACAGGTAGCCTTAGCTCTATCTCGTGCTCTCCCAAATGTATACTACAGTTTTTCTTTTTACCTTGGATTTGAGGATGTGTGTGCCACCCACATATATCATGCCTATCTTACCCCCGTCTCAAGTATAGTTTGATACATTATCCTTTCTCCAAATTATCCAGTGCATTGCTACTGTTCAGCTCCTTTTGCTCTACTTCCCTGCGGAAATATAATACGATGACCTGGGAATACTCCAAGGTGAAAATGCTACAATGGTGATCCGGCGGCTTGCGGAATTAATGAATTAATTTTATCGCATAAGAACTGCCAACAGGACAATGGGTGGTTTAAACCATCGTACATCGCCTTTGGCATGATGCTCACACTGCTCCTAAGTCACATAGTGCCCGAGCGAAGCACCGGTCGTTGACCAAACACGGAATGGTTGGCCATCGGGATCTTTTCTGACACATCCTTGGGAGCGCGGGTATCCAAGTCGCTTTCTCACACCTGATGGTTAGTGCATTCACACTCTCCGTGGGATTAACTTCTGGTTGCCCAGGAAGAAGTTTACCGCACGAGGAGACTGCACAGCGAAGCTATTTGCGCAATTTGCGTTTCTAGCATTTTATTATGGCTTCTTAGCTGATTTTGCCAGGAGCAGTGCTGAACGACTCTAGCTTTGGCATCTATGCTCTCTAAAGCCTTGTCGGTAGTAAGAAACTTCTTACTAATGCTATCATTAATTTTGACTGGCCGAGAACTAGATCCTTGATAGAGGGCTCAAAACGGGAAAGATTACCACTGTTACCTCCCTGATTCTTGTTAAAGGAGAGGTCGGCCTGGAGTTCCAGCCGTAGTTGTTCTGGGGGCGGTACCCATTGCCATTGTTG
>JAAXCT010002527.1:0-69018 GCA_012490785.1 Eragrostis nindensis | reverse complement strand
GGTTTTGTTGTAGTGTTCCTTTCGTCTAGACGTATGGACGGGTTGCTTTGCTTTCTTTATGCGTGTTTTCTCTTGAACTCAGGTGTACGGACAGATAGGTTGCTTTGCTCTCTTTAGTCTTTATGCCTTTCTTCTAAGAAGTGGCGTTAGCTCACTGGTATGCCTTCTTTGATGCTGCTGTATGTAGCATGTTATTGTATTGTTTCTACATAACAAGTGACTAATTTAATGCAAAATTCTGTAACACTAGACTTATTTGATTGTGTATACAGTGATTCCTTGCTATAATCTCTCACTAATACAGATCGATCAGTTCCCTGTCACCCATGTCACACATCCAAATCACTGGCTGCATGTTCTTTTTATCCGTTGCACATAAAATAGTTGGACAGGTAACACTACAGAGCTTGTTGTTGCTCTCGTGTGAATCCCCCAATGATACAATGCGGCAGATGAAGATGTCACATCAGCTCCTTAATCACAGCTAAAACCAAGAGCCAAGTTTGCATATTATTTTTGGTGGGGATAAATGTATAATCTTGAAATCCATCCAGAAATAGTGTATTTCATGATAGTGTCCATCTAGCATTACTAAGGTGATACTCCCTCTGTTCAGAAATAGCGTCCATCTTGTTTTGTCATAAGTCAAACTTTTTAACTTTGACCAACAATATATATAAATATATATTGTTATAAACTAAAAGAGTTACATATTATTATAGTCCATTTCCTAACATCATTTTTGTGTTGTCAATATTTATAGTTTTTTCAAAATTTAGTCAAAGTTTAAAAAGTTTGACTTAGGGCAAAACTATATGGACACTATATTTCTGGACGGAGTGAGTAGAGTGGAGAAAGGATATCTTCATTTCATTGATTAATATTTAATGCAGCATCGAAAACCATTCATTCGTCCGCTCATGCTCTGAAATCTCCCATTAAAAGCAAATGGCTAGAAGTTATTGGTTCATAACGTCTCCCACATTCCCACAAAACTAATGGCCATCGTGCGTTATGTCATATGTTTCGTACAAATATCTCTTGATATAAATCAATGTCCCACTACCGGCATTTTAGTTTGTAGTCAAGATACAGAAAACAGAGGAGTAAGATGAGAAGAAGAAAACAATAAGAAAAGCTGCATAGCATTTGGAAGTAGGAATATGGGGCAACAGGGAAACAATGAGGACTTTGGAGGATTCACAATGAGCAAGGTGGGGAAGAATAGCAAGCATCGGCACAACATGACTATTTTAAATAACAATAATTGTGGTTTCCCAAAAAAATCAGACCATGATTTTATATCATTACTAAGAATGCGTTCATATAAAAAATAGTTAAATCCCCCCATCACACCACACACACACACATAGAAAACATGAAATGAAAATATGAATACTCTTCTCCCGTGTGTGGAAGCCAAATTCTCCCGGGAACATAAAAGCGGTTTTTGAATACCTTCCTACCTAGTTTTATTGAACACCCAGAGTAGAAACAGTATACCCCTCGTGAACAAGTCAATATGGCCAATGGCATCATGCTGCTGGGGGATGATCAACATGTGAGACATGCACAGGAAGGCAGACAAGAATGAATTTCCTGCCACCGGCCATGATGATGACGAAGATTATGGGGTTTGTCTCACGTTCCTAGGGAGCTGGAATTTGGCAGATGAATATTCGTTTGGTAATTAAAGAGGTAGAGTTCATATATGTAAAATCAGAATGAGTAATATCTAGAACACTATTAATGGATTCTGCTCCCAAAGCCTACTGAATCCCGCTGCAGCATGCTGATGCAGTTTGGGAGGATAGTCCTCTGGGCTATCACGAGGCTGATGCTCGGACCTTCGTCCTGTCTCCCTTTGCTGGCCACTGGTGCAGAATCTCCGATCACTATCACTGTCGGTACAACCGCAGAAAACCTAATATCAGCATCCTTCTCAGTTCAGCTTGTTCCCAGTGCATCCCACTCCAAGTATATATATAGCATGAATTTCTTGCCATGTGTAACCATCGTCGTTTCAACCACCTCGTCATCTATTCTGAAGAAAGAACTAGCTCCCATGCTATTGCGTGGCCTAACAACTACAATTTCTCATTGTAGAAAACCTATTTATTGGTGAGTGAGCTAGAAGCGTGCTTCCTTGGGTTCCGTCCTAGCAGCTGTAATTAAGACTCGTTTTGTTGAAGCCCTGAGAAAATATTGCGTGGCCTGTACTCTGTAGGGACCGTGAGACCTGCCTGTGATATGTTAATTTGGTTGGAGTTCTGAATTCTGGCCTATAGGGACCCTGAGAAATAAATATATTTCTGGAGCTAGAACCAGACTAATAAAACGTTGGTCTAGAGAAATATTGTACACTTCTCTTTCCATGAGCAGTGGTGGACAGCTAAACTCTGAGCCGGGGCAAAGATGGATAATAAACTTAGAAGACATATCAAGTGCACATGAAGCATTTGGTGAACAAGTGAACAAAAATTACCATTTTTCAAGCGGATATCACTTTTCTAAATTAACTTAACAATACGTCGGTGTGCAGACAAAGTAGACTTGAATTTTGATACTTCATTATACTGACTACAAAGCAAGAGTTCAGAAACACACCTTCATAATATTCTTTGGAACTGTAATTTCTCTAGTCCGGCGAAAGGACTAGCCTAGTAATTACAAGAGCCTCAGTAGCACCTTAGGTCCTGGGTTCGACTTCCCGTGGGAATGAATTTTCTAGGATTTAACGGCGTTTTGCTTTCAGCGGTAGGCGACATGGCCGTAGACAGCGAGGTGTGTGTGCTTCCTGGGTTCGTCAATCTCAAAGATTTGTCGGCTCAGTCTTCGAATATGCTCATACAGATAGGGTTTGCGTATGTGCGTTCATAAGGGTGAGTGTAAAGCGATGTGACTGTCTGAGTTGTATTGTATAATCGCAAAAAAAAAAATCTCTAGTCCGACGTCTCTACCAAGGCGGCACACACCAAGCTAGCTCCTCTTGCTTGGCTCTCTTGACCCACTTGCTCTTCAGAGCCTTCTTTTTTCCATTGCACAACTTCACCAACATACATGTTATCTTAAGTATGATTTTTTTTATCTCTTTTCAACTTTGCTAGTAATTCATTAGTTTGAGTATTTTTATTTTTATAATTTCATTATATGTACCCTTGGGCGCCACCGGCACTGCCTACTCTATGGGAGGCCACATCAATGTCAGGATCAACACAGTTATGTTGTGCATAAGACCCCTGGAACAGTCAATGTGTGCTCAGACGATGATGATCCAACAACCCGTGGGCGGTTTATAATTGTGTGGGGTTGTTAATGCTTTTATAGTACCAGCTATACGTTTTTTAGATGATGGGAAAAAGCGTCCTGGACTTGACCTCCAAGAGGCTACAGTACACTCGTTACATCAAACTGCAGCACCTCCGTATCCAAACACACTCATAATGTTTACAAAAGCAAATAGGAGACACCAGCTATACCTAGAAGACAAAAATTGATTACTATCAGGTCCAAGGAAAGATTTCCTTCCACTAAAAATGAATATCATACTTGACCTCAATCTAATAAATTATCAATAACTGCAATAACCTTTGAATCAAACAGTGCAAAAGAAGTGAATATTGATGTGATCATATTTATTTCATATGTGACTTTGATGAAAACCTAAAGGATACTAAAATTTGTGACTGCGAAGCAACGGAAAAGAAATCAATTCTGTTATACCCGGCTGAAGTGAAAATTGGATCCGTGTTAGGATGTGGTCGCTTTTATTAGTATCCCTGAAGATATCAAACCTTGGAGCTAAGATATGAGAACATTGATAGAGATAAGGACAACCGAACAATTAATGTTTATGATATGTTCCTGCTTCTATATAAACACCATCATAGAAGTATGCCAAGTGCATATAGATGCAGAAGAAAAATACAAGAATTCTTCTATCAAGTGGACCATGGCAGCCCTTTACATGAGCACAAGGACAACACACCTGATCGCTGTTTCTATGTTTCTTGCAATTTTGTATTGTACACTCCTGTCCATCACCTATGCAGGTACATGGCAGATTTTGATCTAGAATTTTGAGCTATTCAGATTAATTAAACAATCAATTTGCAGAGGGGCACCAGGAGCTGAGATGCGAAATAATTGGAACCTACAGGATGGATAAATGTCGCCTCTGGTGCGTCGAAGTATTTAGGAAGGATTTCACTTACTTTATACGAGTGACTGGCGGACAGTTTGAGTGCTGCTGCCAAAAGAATTTGTCCTCCCCACCCCCGCCCCCACCCCCACCTCCACGCACCAGTAGTGATGTCGATATAATAGCGGCAACAGATGATGGCATTAATGCCTGAGCGGTGCCCTGTTGGTGGATATACCATGCTCTTTCATGTAATGCATCCATATGCTTGATGCAAATATAATAAAGATGATTTTAATATCTTGTGCTGGAGAAGCAGCCTGTGGTATAATGATTAAATGAAACCTTTAAGCTCAATGTTTGTGGACATACTGAAAGAGATAGGAATAGTTGATTGATTGAATTATTGGTGCATGGTTTGAATATATATAAACACAAGACCAAACTTACATAGCATGATGTACGTTTGCAAATTGGATTATAAGAGTCCTTCCTCTAGTTTTAGGAATTTTTAACCGGCAACAGAAAGCACGAGGCGTTGAACCTTATATATCGGTAATTTTTTTTAGATACTGGGAAATAAAACAAGTCCTGGCCTTTACCTCCCCTCAGGGAGCTACACCCCTTGCCTTACATCAAACTGCAGCACACATGTCTGCCACATCGCACTCACAAAGTTGAACATAAAAGGAGACACCACATAGTTTTCATGAAAGTTGGACATACATTTTGACACCCGTGATAGTTTCCAAACATTTGATCGTAGACCAAGAATTGAACGATGCTTTGCTGTTGATGTCAGATTTTATAGAAGTTTGTGGCACCAGCATAAGTTTAATAGCAATTATTCTCTTTCATCAGCACTCTTTCCGTCCTTCAGTTTCACCCCCAAGATCCTGCAAATAGGTCAAGATTCAGAAATGAAAGCTAGTAGGAGATCAAGATGGTTGCAGTTGCACTTGCAATAGCAACAAGCGTCATATATAAATATGATAAACAATGCAATAGAAAAGACTGCATTTTACAAGGGATTAAGACTGCATAAAGAAAATTGGAGTCTGAATGCACTGTACACTAAAATTGTTACAGGACAGGGTCACAGCATAAAGTTTGAGATATGCCGCATACAACAGCAACCTTCAAATTTCAGTAGCAGGAAGAGGACAAAAAACACAGTACCAAACTCTGTGTTCAGAAACTTGTACATGTTACACCATAGATAAATCACTTGATTTATCAATTAAATATATCCGAAGAAAGAATGAGGAGCCATCATGATTGCATACAGAAGTGAATGTATTTTCATATTTAAAAGGGGCTATTCTCTGTGGAAGAGGAAAAGCACATAACACGTACATTGTAATCTTATTGTTGTCCCGTGATAGTTGTTACCCTTGGATGGCCTGGATGGGCAGTAGCTTCATTCACGATAGCAGCTTCTGCAGCCATTATATCATCAGATGTGGCATCCCGGATGCAAAGAGTAACTTTTGCAACTTTCAGACACGGGAGGTACCTAATGCCCAAATAGAAGTCATAATTCTTTGCCATTGACACAAAGAATGGCATATCAAGGTACTCCAGTTTTTGTAAAGCCCGACTCTCAAACACAAGATATCCAGCTCCCCTAAGAGGATCACAAATATAAATGAACCTCTTTAAGGATTTGAATCCTCCTCCACGGAGAACAAGTCTATACCTTGGCTCAGTTTTGTACCACAAATCAAGAGAAATTAGTGCTTGCAATGAACCCAGTATCTCAAGGTCACTTTCCTTTACTTCAGCTAGGTTAATGTTAAGGTATGCAAGATTTGTGAGAGCTGGTGAAATCCATGTTGGCATGCCCAAGAAGTAAAAATTTGTGGTCATCCTGAAACTTTGAAGAGACAACGGCAGATGGGACCAAGCATTTAAAAACTCAAGAGATGTGCTGTCAGTAGAAGCTATCCATAAGGACCGCAGCTTTAAATTTCCAAGAATGCAAAGAGCAGACACCAAAACCTCTTCATGCCTCCTGATTCCATTGAATCCTCCAGCATCAAACTGTATAGCTAGATCCCTCAAATTGGTCAGTTTACCAAGATTTTCCACAGACACTTCACTGCTGTGAATGACATCAAAAAAAGTGAGAACTTCCAAATTCTTCATGCAGTCAATTCTTTCTGGGATCGGTGTTTCACCATGCCCAAAATCTCCAGTGAGGAGACGTTCCAACTTTGTTAGATGCACAATGGAATCAGGCAATTGTGATATCTCCGTCCCTCTCAGATCCAATGTTCTTAGTTCAAGGAGTTTTGTTACTCCAGGTGGCAGCATAGATACAAATGAATTCCGAAGGCTGAGAAAGGTAACATTGCTAAGAATTTCCACGTTGTTCCATTCATACTGTTCCACATTGGTACAAAAATCAAAATCAATTATCCTTAGAGCTCGAAAATGAGCAAGAGGAGGAATGTAACTCAAGGAACCAAATGCTGTAATGGATCTCACATGAGATAAATCAAACCCTGTGAGACTTGATGCATTCTCTGGGCCAGCGTGTTGGAATGATAGCCGTCGGATATGAAGCTGCTGATATGACATTTCGTCGACCGGCTGTCGACCAATTATGGTAACAAAATTTTCTTCCGAGGCCATTGAAATGATCAGTTCCAGCAAAAGGTCATGTACCTGGCAAGCAGTTGCCTTACCATCGAACCCAATGACTTCAGGTTTAATCAAAGACCTGTTGATCAATTCATCAAAATAGCTGTGGGCAACATCCTGAACACTTAATCCCCGTTCTCCACGGACAAAACCCTCTGCTATCCACTTGTTGACTAGCATATCTCTTTGGATTGTGTAATCCTCTGGATAAATGCTTAGGTACAGGAGGCACATCTTCAGATGTCGTGGGAGGTCATTGTAGCTCATCATCAAAATCACATTCAGCCTCCTCTCAAATTGAGAAGAGATGGAATCTCGCACTTTGATCCATTCCTCCTTCACGGCATGTTTACTGGCCAGCACCCCGGAGATACAGATGATAGCAAGGGGTAGCCCCCCACATTTCTCTGGTATGTCTTCCACCACATCCTCAAATAGATCTTCGCATTTCTTTAGAAATAAGCTTTTGGACTGATGGATGTTGAGTGGCTGCATGTGATAAATAAGGCCATTTGTAGGCAATACACACAATTCAGCAACTTGAATATTTCGTGTAGTGATGATCAATCTGCTACCACATTCATTTGCTGGGAATGCAAACTTTAAAGTATCCCACGCATCAGTAGCCCAAATATCATCAATGATGATCACAAACCTAATCCAAAAAACAATAGAACATGAGTTCGGTATGAAAATCCTAAGACTTCGTGTGTTAAAGTGCAACCTAAAATAAAATAAGCGGTGGAAAATGAACAAAGCAATTCAGACCCACTATAATGCAGTTATAGACTACTAGTTACCAAGATCCTGACCAAATAACTTGTCTTTGGTAAAAAAAAAAACGACGATCAAATATGCACGCATACCTTCTATTTGAGAGATACTCTCTGATCCGTCGAAGTATCTCGAGTCCATCCAATGAACGTACAACATCATCAGGCTCGGGAAGGAGCTGCACCGCGCAACGTGCTAAGACCTCCTTCAGATCCGGTCTCTGGGAAACAGAAACGAAGGCTGAGCTGCATGGATATTGCAGAATGATTCTGTTATAGACTCTTCTTGCCAGAGTTGTTTTTCCCATTCCTCCAAAACCCGCTATAGCCAGAATCCCCAGATGTTGTCCTCTCGATAGCAGCCAGCTTTCGAGCTCCTCGCTCGGTCTGGCAATGCCAACGAGGTCAGCTTCTTCCGCAAACAGTGCAGGAAGACGCGGATCGAGTGCCGGAGTGCCAGAATGGCCACCGGCAACAATGTCGATCTTGTACCTTTCCTTCCGCTCTCCCACCTCGACCACGCGAGCCTTGAGCTCGCTGATCTTGGCTGCGAAGGTGTGGGAAATGCGGATGGTGAGAAGGAACTGGGCGCACATGCGGAAGAAAGTAACGATTCTTCCGCGGACGCCCTGGCCTTGCTCGCCTCCACCAGCGCGGGCGAGGCGGAGGCTGGTCGTGAAGTTGTCGACGCAGTCCTCCACATCGTAGGAGGTCTCCCGCACGTCCCGCGCCCACGCCTTCACCTGAACGTCAACAGCGCCGCCTTCTTCCATGGCCTCCACCTTGAGGAGCATCGCGTGCATCGCAGCGAGCTCGTCATGGAGGAAGATCACTTGCTTCCGCACACCCACGATGCGGGAGCACTGGGTGGCGAGGGCCTTCAGCTTCTCCAGCAGCTCTCCTATGGATCCCGCCGACAAGCTCACCATCGCCTCCATCTAGCCCGCCGCCGCCACAGCCGCCGTACTCTTCTCAAGGTTGGCGGTGAATGCTAGGAAGCCCGTCTCCTAGGCTGAGAGAAGCGAGAGCAGCAGATAGAGATCAGCGGGAAAGAGATGAAAGAGGTGGTGATGTGTTTATATGCTTGCTTGCAACTGTAGGACAACTCCTGGTTGGAGCAGCAGGATCAAGGGAAGCCAGAGCTTTGTGTGTCATGTGTTTTCTTTGCTTGCCGCTCAAATCTCCCCTCTCCTTAGTCGCAAAGAGCTTTTGTGTGCCCTGTGTTTGCTTTGCTTGCCACTCAGATCTCCCCTCTCCTTCCTCACGTGGCTGGCTCCACAAGTCTTTCTTCTTTGTCCTCTCTTTCATGACACAGGCAAATCGTATTTGCATACTCGGTTACTACACTTAAATGCCACAAAACCTCAAATTTCTGATAATTAATCGCATGTTATTTGTGACATGTTCAATCGCCAAGGCTTAAAGTTCTTTGTCACCCTCTTGTTACCTGGCTCCAAACCAACTCAACAAAGCACGAACATGCATGTCCTTCAAGCCAAGAACAAACGGTGGCATCCACGCATGTTAAGGTTCCCAAGTCCAAACGCCAGAAAAAGAATTTAGCCCCCGGCCGTCACATGACCGGCTCCACAAGTTATTTCTGCTTGTCCTCTCTTTCATGACACAGCCGTTGGTCCATTGCTCGTTATAGAGATTAGCGCTCGTCTTTGCCCTCTTTATTCCTTTCTTTTCTTTACTCCTTTTTTTTCTTTATTCCTTTCTTCTCTTCAGTTAAAACGTATGGACGGGTTGCTTTTCTCTCTTTTTGTCTTTCTTCTCTTGAACGCAGACGTATGGACAGACAGGTTGTTTTGCCCTCTTTAGTCTTTATACGTCTTTCTTCTAAGAAGTGGGAGTTAGCTCACGGGTTATGCCTTCCTTTGATGCTGCTCTCTTCTGAAGCATAAATGGCATGCATGTAGCATGTTATTGTACAGTTTCCACATTAACAAGTGACTACTTAATGTAAAATATAACACTAGACTTATTTGATTGTGCATATAGTGATTCCTTGCTATAATCTCTCACTAATATAGAGGATCGATGGGTTCCCTGGCTTGTGACCCACATCCTACATCCAAATCACTAGCCGCATGTTCTTTTCATCCGCTGCATAAATTGTCAGACAAAGTAACACTGCAGCGTGCTTTGTTGTTGCTTTCTTCTGAATCCCCCAATGATACAACGCGGCAGACGAATCTAAGATGTCACATCAACCCGGCCGTTAATCACAGTTAAATCCAAGAGCCAAGTTTGAATTTTATTTTTGGTGGGATGCATGTATAATCTTGAAATCAGTGAAGAAAGGATATCTTTCATTGATCTGTATTTAATTTAGCATGGAAAACCATTCATTTGTCGGCTCATGCTCTGAAATCTCTGGTGAAAAGCAAATGGCTAGAAGTTAGTGGTTCATAACGTCTCCCACATTCCCACAACAGCTCCTGGTTGAAGCAGCAGGATCAAGGGAAGCCAGAGCTTTGTGTGTCCTGTGTTTTCTTTGCTTGCCGCTCAAATCTCCCCTCTCCTTTGTCTCAAAGAGCTTTTGTGTGCCCTGTGTTTGCTTTGCTTGCCGCTCGAATCTCCCCTCTCCTTCCTCACGTGGCCGGCTCCACAAGTCTCTCTTCTTCGTCCTCTCTTTCATGACACAGGCAAAATCGTAAAAGGACTCCGCAAATCATATTTGCATACTCGGTCACTGCACTTAAACGCCGCAGAACCGGAACTTCCTGATAATTAATCGCATGTGATTTGTGACGTCTTCCATCACCGACGCTTGAAGTGCTTTGCCAGTTGCCACCCTCTTGCGAGCAGGCTCCAAACCAACTCAACAAGCCACGGACATGCATGTGCTCTAAGCCAAGAACAAACGGTGGGATCAGGTACATACAGAAAAGAGGCCCGTTCGTCACGTGACCGGCTCAACAAGTTATTTCTTCTCATCCTCTCTTTCATGACACAGCCATTGGTCCATTGCTCGATATAGAGATTAGCGCTCGTCTTTGCACTCTTTATTCATTTTTTTGCTTTACTCCTTTCTTTTTTTAGAAAAAGGTTTCCCCTGCTTTATTCAAAGCAAAACGAGTTCGGTACATTTCGAATTGTCCGTGGAGTATCTCCACTTACAAGTCTCGGCTTAAAGCCCAAATTCAAACAAGGTTCTATCTCAACATGAGCCACCATCAGCTCATCTCCTCCAGGTGCTTGTCTTCCTGGCGCTTCACGCACTTGAACTGCGTTTGTCATCGGCAACCACGGCAGCATATGCGGTTCTGCAGCTCTCTCCTCCAGCAGGCGAACCATTCCATCTAGCACGGCTCCTTCGTCCTCCCTGCAGAGTGCACGCCATGATCTCAGTGTCCTGACAATCCTCTTCAACAGCTCTTTGTCGTTTGTCCATCTCCCATCCTGAAAACAGAGTGCATTCCTTAGTTTCCATAAAGACCATAATGCTGCTGAAGAGATCATATTCAGAACTTTATTTCTTTTATCACTAACCCAAAATCTGGCTACAGATTCAAAATCTGTACCCAGTTCTTTACCCAGAATATCAGCTAGCTCAGACCACATTGTTTTGGCCACACAACAATTGAAAAACAGATGATTAACAGTCTCTAGCTCCTTACAAAACAGGCAATTCATATCATCAACTTTTCTTCTTTTGGCCTGATTAGTTCTGGTTAAGGTCTTGTTGTTGGCCAGTAGCCACAGAAAAATATGAATTCTGGGTGGAACATTTAATTTCCACATCACAGGGGTGTACACAGGAACTACACCTCTGAAATTTACCACTGCATACAAAGACTGTACAGAATAAACACCAGATGAGTTAAACTGCCATATAATGGCATCTTCCTCATCTGTAAACTTCACCTCACTTACTATCTGCAAGAGGTCATACCACATGTTCATGACCCTCTCGCACACTGTCCTCCTGAAGGTGAATTTCAAATTCACCCCATCCCAGACATCAGCAAACACAGCACCTTGCTCATTTGTAATGCAATAGAGGTCCCAGAATTGCACAGCAAGGCTACTGGACCCAAACCAAAGATCCTCCCAGAAGCGAATTCTTTTACCATCCCCCACTTTCCATTTATAACCCATTTTTGCAGCTTTGGCTGCCCACAACACCCCTTTCCAAAAGGTGAGGCATTACTATCACTACAACAGAAAATATTTGGAGAGTTTATATTGTACTTATGATCAACCACCACCTTCCAGAGCTTGTTTTCCCCTTTATAGTATCTCTGGACCCAAGAAGCAAGGAGGCAGAGATTCAAATCTCTCAAATCAGGTATACCCATCCCCCCATATTCCTTTTTTTGGGCTAAGCTTTGCCAATTGGACAGATGGTACCTATGTTTATCCTCCTGGTCATTCCAGAAGAAATTGGCCATGTGAGAGTTAATGGCATCAATTGCCCATTTTGGAAATTTAATGATAGACAGTAAGTAAATAGGAATACTTCCCAGGCAAGATTTCAGAAGGATCAGTCTCCCACCATAAGATAGGAGCCTACCCTTCCAACCAGCTATCCTTTTCAAGACTTTATCCACCACTTGTTGTATATCCTCCCTTCTCAGTTTATCATGATGAAGGGGGACCCCCAAATATTTAAAAGGAAAAGAACCAATTTTACAACAGAAAATCTGAGCAAATCTATTTGCTTCCTCTTCCTCTAGGTTAACAGGAGTCATATCACTTTTATGATAATTAATCTTCATGCCTGAAAGCTGTTCAAAGCACACCAACAGCCATTTTAGGTGAGTAGCTGCAGCTGTGTTGTTCTCAATGAACAGCAGGGTATCATCTGCATATTGCAGACTAATGATACCCTCAGGGTAAATCTCAGTCATAAAGCCTTTAATATAATCCTTGGCTGCTGCTTTTGTCAGCATCCTAGTGAACACATCTGCCACTAGGTTAAACAAAAGAGGGGACAAGGGGTCACCCTGTCTTAGGCCTTTCCCAGGCTTAAAATAGCTACTACTCTCATCATTTAGCCTAATACAGATTGAGCCAGTCATAACCAGACTCATGACCCAGTTGATCCATTTTGTTCCAAAGCCTCTAGATGTTAGCATTTCCTTTAAAAAGGTCCAGCTAACCCTGTCATAGGCCTTTTCATAATCTAACTTAAGGACAATGCCTTTTTTCTTGTGTTTAACAGCATCATGGATTATTTCGTGAGCTGTAACCACACTCTCCAAGATGTACCTACCTTTTATGAAGGCAGTCTGATTTACAGATAACAGCCTATCACTGATCCTAATCAATCTGTTATTCAAAGCTTTTGAAAAGACTTTGAAACTGCAGTTGATCAGGCTAATAGGCCTGAATTTTTTAAGGTTCTTTGCTTCTTCCTCTTTAGGGATCAAAGTCACCATTGCATAGTTTAGCCTAGCAATGTTAAGTTCACCTTTTTCAAAAGCTCTTATTAGAGCCATGAAGTCACTTTTGATAACTGACCAGAACTTCTGGTAGAACATGAAAGAAAAACCATCTGGTCCTGGCGCCCCATCAGCATAGGAACCATAAATGGCTTCTCTTATCTCATCCTCAGTGAACTCGGCCTCTAAATTTCCATTTTCTTCTTGAGTCACCTTCTCTTCTTGACCCCAGAACCCTTCTTCTAAATGAATATTAGTTCTGGGCTCTTCTCCAAACAAAGTTTTGTAGAACTCCGCTGCATGCTTCAGCATCCCCGGCGTGTCCTCAATCATGCCATTTTCTCCCTCTAAACCATTAATGGTTTTCTTTCTTCTTCTCTGGTTCGCTTTAGCCTGGAAGTACGCTGTATTTTTGTCTCCCTCCTTGATCTCTTTTTCTCTTGATCTCTGTCTTGCCTTGATTTCTTCCAGTCTCCAAATTTGCTCTAGCTCTCTCACTAGCTCCTTCCTACGCTCCCTCATCTCAGCACTTATGTTTTGGCTTTCAGCATACAGATCTATAAGATCAATCTCTGCCAACAAAGCCGACTTATGCTTTCTAACTTCTGCATTCAGATTCTTGCTCCACCCTTTTAATTTCTTCCTAAGGGCTCTGATCTTGAACTGCCAGATCTCCATAGGATCTGTATAAGGACAGTTCAAGTTCCAGAAATCTCTGACTAATTGATCAAAGCCCTCCACCTCGAACCACCATTTTTCAAAACGAAAAATGGGATCTTTCCAAGGTTTCACAACCCCAGAATTGAATAGGAGAGGGTTATGATCACTGACCCCTTTAGACAGAAGTTTTGTAGACGACAAGGGGTAATTATTATCCCAGCTAGTGGTTACAAAAATTCTGTCTAAAGTTGCCATGATGGGGATCTCCTGATTGTTAGACCAGGTAAAAGATCTGCTAGGGTCCTTAATTTCAATGAGACCCCATTTGTTTATCCAGTCATTGAAACCAAGAGCAAAAGTGCTATTAACAACACCATTGCTCTTGTCCTCTTGAAATCTCACCAAGTTAAAATCTCCACCCAGGATAGTGGGACCCCCCCCCAATCCGCCATGACTTGATGTAATTCATCAATGAACTCCATCTTTGTCTCATCATAGGAGGACCCATAAACTACTACTAGTCTCCAAATAAACTTATCCACCTTATTTCTGATCACTACAGAGGCACAGTATTTAAAATACTTCCAACTAAGAATTTCTCCAGAAGCTTCTTTAATTCCTACCAAGATACCACCAGCAGTACCATTGGCAGGGAGGTAGTTCCAAACAAAACCTTTACCAGCTTTGTTTAGGAAATTGTCACAAAACACCGATTTTTTGGTCTCTTGGAAACCCACAAAATCTAAATTATTCATACTGATAAAATCAGACATACAGTGTAATCTGCCTGTCTTATTCAGGCCTCTAATATTCCAAAATGCACCTATCATTGGAATTGAATTTATTAATTCTACTCTTACTTTTACCTTTTCTAACTACCTCAGTCCACAGCATTTTAGGAGAACTGCCGTGATCATCTTCAAGATGGTCTGCAGGGGTCTCAATTGACTGGGTATTTTCTACTTCTTCACCTACCATATCTAGATCAAGGTTTGCTGGGAGCATAATCTCAGGATTATTCTCAGCAAAGGTATTAAATTGCTGATACTCAGCTTTTTGTAACTCATTAATAATTTCATTCTTTTCAATAGTATCATTTCCTATACAGATGTTAACATCTTCAGCAAGCAAATTTAAAAACTCTGCATCAAGAGCAGCAAAGGAGTTACCTTGTTTAACAGGTTGCTCCAGGTTCTTCTGCTGTTTCAGGGAGACCGCCCTCTGCATTATAGTTAGGCCATCTTCCTTTCTCCTTCTCTTCCTCTCAATCATGATAGGGCCCCAAGTCTTCTGCTCAGGGACCTTTTTCTGATTTTTCTTTGCTGATCTTGCTCTTTCAATAACTTGAATCATCTCTTTGCTTAACTCGAGGCTTTCTTCTTGATTCATAGCTTCCTCCTCAGCACCCTCATCCAGCATCTCCATCTCTCTCAGCATTTTAACACATTCTTCATTGGTGGGGGTCCTTTCTCCTTCCAGAAATTGTTTCCACTTGCTGTGGGATTCCTCTTGTGCATCATGGTTCTCCACTTCTAGGTCTTGTTCATACATTGAAGCAATCACCTCTGGGCTCTGCATGCCATTCTCTATATGGCTCTCCTGACACACTGTTTTCCCACTATATCTGTTACTTTTGGTACTATCTAAAGGAGTTTTGGGAGTCTTATCAGTGTCCATCTTTTCAGGAATATCATCCAGGTCGTCTGCCTCATCATCCTCTTTTGTCTGATCCTGATCATCAGGGTTATCATCACCCCCGTCATCTGGATTATCCCTCTCAGCCACCTGTTGCTCAAAGCCCTCAACTGAGAAGGAGACCATGTAGATTTTTTTGTCCATCTCAAACAGCCTCTCAAAAGGAATCTGAGTGGGGTCTCTACAGGCTATTTTGACTCTGACCTTCTCATAAAAGGACTTAAACAGAGAGGCCCAGTCCACCTCAACCATTAGACCAAAAGCTGAGGTTACTTGAGCAAACACTTTCCAGTCACACCATTTTGGAGCGATGCCTTCAATTTGCACCCAGGCTTCAGTTAACTCACTGAAGTGATCAATGTCTCCATGCCATTCCACCACCTCCACTTGCACGCCTTCTTTCCTCAAATTGAAGGAAGGAAGGTTCAATTTGCACCCAGGCTTTACTCCTTTCTTCTCTCCAGTTAAGACGTACAAACGGGTTGCTTTGCTCTCCTTATGCCTTTCTTCTCTTGGACTCTGACGGATAGAAAGGTTGCTTTACTCTCTTTAGTATTTATGCCTTTCTTCTAAGAAGTGGGCATTAGCTCACTGTTTACGCCTTCCTTGATGCTGCTCTCTTCTGAAGCCTAAATGGCACGTAGCGTGTTATTTACAGATTCTACATTAACAAGTGACTAATTTAATGTAAAATTGTGTAACACAAGACTTATTTGAAATTGCATATAGTGATTCCTTTCTACAATCTCTCACTAATATAAAGGATCGATCAGTTGCCCTGTCACCCACGTCATACATCCAAATCACTGGCTGCATGTTCTTTTTTATCCGTCGCATAAATAGTTGGACAAGTAACCCTGCAGCTTGCTAGTGTTGCTCTCTTCTGAATGAACCAATGGTACATGCGACAGACGAATATAAGATGTCACAGCCCGTTAATCACAGCTAAAACCAAGAGCCAAGTTTGTGTCTTACTTTTTGGTGGGATGAATGTATAATCTTGGAACCATTATAAATGTCTTTTTCTATACATCACTAAGATAATAGAGTGGAGAAAGGATATCTTTCACTGATCTGTATTTATTGCAGCATGGAAAACCATTCATTCGTCCATCGTCTCATGCTCTGAAATGTCCCGTCAAAAGCAGCAAATGGCTAGAAGTTTTTGGTTCATAACGTCTCCCACATTCCCACGAAACTAATGGCCATCATGCGTATGCGCGCCCTATGTTTCACACAAATGTCTATTGATATAAATCCGGGTCCCACTACACATATACACTATACGGCATTTTAGTTTGTACTCAAGATACAGAAAACAGAGGAGGAAGATGAGAAGAGGAAAACAATAAGAAAAGCTATGCACTGCATTTTGAAGTAGGAATATGAGGCAACAAGGAAACAATGAGGACTTTGGAGGATTCACAATGAACAACGTGGGGAAGAACAGCTAGCATCGGCACACTATCTATTATATATATATTTGACGACGAAAAGAAGCCGCCACGTTCGCTCTAAAATGCTAGAAATTCCCACGTTAATCCGAGAAAATAAGAAGAGAAAATTACCCACCACTGCCATTATGAAACAACTAGACTATAAACCCGTGCACTTGCACGGGCTAATGTTCTTGCTAAATAACTGTGTCCGGGTGAAATAACTTTATAAGAGATATTTTATGAAACACCTGATTTGTGCTCGAGAATATTAATTTCAAAAGTAGAAATTATTTTGTGAAAATACACCTTTCTGGTTTCTCAAATGAAAACTCAACTATCCTTTTGAATAAACAAAATTCAATAATTATCTTATAATACAAACATTTCTTGTTTCTCTAATCTATAGGACATGGGTCATACTGCAAAAAGAAGGTGTTCATCCTTTACATTTTTTATCTCGTGACTTTTTTTGCTCCTTATACAAACTTATTTTTCTTATGATTAAATGAAATTTCTTCATTTCACTTAATCGCTCTAGTAAACTTCTGATCAGATCCTTGATTTTCCAAGTACTCAAATTTCTTATTTCCCTGATATCCTCTTATGTCATATTCCAGATTCGTTTATCAACCTTTGTCCTCCATGTCTATTTCTTCATAATCTCTTTTTATCAAGGCTGATTATGTGTACACAACTGTTCTTGTCTCAGGCTAATTATTTATTTCCAACAACCACATTTTTTCTACATAAAGTCCCACCTCCCTATCAATGCAAGTCTCATAAGCCTTTAACATATGGCTGACATAGCATATCTGGGGTGCCGGGCATGCCGCATTGTGTGTGTTTGTCGCGAGGAGTGCAATTGCCATATTTACATACATGTACGTGAATCTGAAGGCACGGATGTTTCATGGACTACAAACATCCAGGCTACCATATATGTCTTTGATGAAAAGTATTAGGAATTATAGGTATTTTTTGGTTATTTTATATACTTCCAAATTTTACTATTTTTTATTCATAATGGCATGATGGATAATTTAGAAATAGAAATCAATGGTCTTTTCGGCTATATTTCTATTTTTGAATTTAATTATTTTTTGACTTATAGTGGCATGGTGGGTAATTATAAATAGAAATTAGGGGTATTTTTTGGCTACTTTTTATAATTTCGAATTTATCTTTTTTTACTCATAATTGCATGATGGGTAATTTATAAATAGGAATTAAGGGTATTTTTGGCTATTTTTATAATTTTGAATTTATCTTTTTTTACTTATAATGGCATGGTGGGTAATTTATAAATGGCAAATTTGTCTGGAGCACACTGAGAAACCGTGGAATTATCTGGAACACACCGCCAATGTCGAATTCGTCCGGAACACACTACGAAATTGTGGCAATTGTCTGGAACACACCACGCCCACTAAAATATTATTTCCGGCTAGGACCTGATGCCAAAGGACATTTGTGCCCTTTGGCCATGGACGGATAAGACCAGGCTGAACTGTTCTCTTGTAACGGATCGCTCAGCTTGGCCTCCCAAAACGGATCGCTAGGGTTCTGCTCCGCTCGACTGCTGGTTCCCTCGAACGGGTCCGGCTTGACCATGCTAAGTTTCAGGCCCAGGGGTAGCCGTCGTCATTTTGGAAAATTTCTCTCACCTGTCCCAGCCGGAAACAGTATTTTAGTGGGCGCGGTGTGTTCCAGACAATTGCCACAATTTCGTAGTGTGTTCCGGACGAATTCGACATTGGCGGTGGTCCAGCTAATTCCACGGTTTCTCAGTGTGCTCCAAACAAATTTGCCTTTATAAATAGGTATTAGGGGTCCTTTTGACTAACTTTTGTAATGGCATAGGTGGGTAATTTAGATAACATTAGATCTAAAGGCTATTGCTTATCACTTAATTTGTACGGCCGGATGTTTTGCTTTTTTGTGAGAATTTTTAGTATTTTCTTCCGATTAACGTGGAGGCCTCAAAAGGTCCAATTAGTAAATATAAGATTAGTCAGATAACCCCTAAAAATATTTATAAAATAGCAAAATTTGGAATAATATAAAATAGCAAAAAATACCCCTCGCATCTATTTCTAAATTACCGTCATTGCCATTATGAGTAAAAAAAAGCTAAATTTGGAACAATAGAAAATAACCAAAAATACCCTCCACACCTATTTCTAAATTACCCTCCATGCCATTACAAGTCCAAAAAAACTAAATTCGGATTATACAAAATAGCTAAAAATATCTCTAATTCTTATTTTTAATTTACCAAACATACCATTATGAGCCCAAAATAGCTAAGTTTTGGAATAATATAAATATCCAATAAACACTTCATCCCGATTTCTAATACACCGTTATAAAAATACATCGTGACATTCTAGTTAGCATGGCACATTATCTTACTTTTAGCAGGACATATTTCCTTTGAAAGATTTATTTGTAGCAACTATGACATACGTTTGAACCGACCTCACTTCTAAAATAAAATCAAATATATTGTTATATAAGACAATAAATGATGACTCATCTCACACTCAAATTGAGGGACGGTGATAAATTCTCCAATCTTTTTCTACTATTTTATAAGTATAAAGTATAAAATAAGTAATAACAATAAACTGTATTAAACTAATGCAATAATATAAAAATATTTAAGTAGTATAGTAAGTCTAGCCGCGCAAATGCACGGGCAGCTATACTAGTTATTTTAAAAGTAAAAATTTTGGTTTCCCAAAAAAATCAGATCATGATTTTATATCATGATTCGAGTGTGTTCATCTCGAAAACAGTTAATTTCGCCACTAAACATGAAATGAAATATTAATACTCTTCTCCCATGCGTGCAAGCCAAATTTGATCACTCATTGTTGTACTCTCTCGTTTCGTGTCCCCATGATGCAGCAATATTTTGGTCAATTTTGTTTTATAACGCACAGAAGAGGTTTTTGAATATCTTCCTAGTTTTATTGAACAACCAGAGTAACAACAGTATACCCCTCATGGCCAATGGCATCACACTGCTCGGGGGGATTAGCAACATGTGAGACTGCACAGCAAGGCAGACAAGCATGAATTTCCACTGTCCTGCCATCGAACACGATGATGAAGAAGATTATGGGGTGTAACATCGCACGTTCCCAGAATAGGGAGCTGGATTTTGGCAGATGAATATTCATGTGGTAATTTAAGAGGCAGAGTTGATAAATGTAAAATCAGAATGAGTAATATTTAGAACACTATTATACGCATGAACCATTTATATGACCATGTATTGGATGCCTTAAACCACTTGGGTAAACCGGTGATGATCAAAAAGTCCTGTGAGTGTGAAACGCGAATGTATGTGACTTTCAGTGCATATGTTCCACAGACTGAAAGCCATCGTTAGTTCTCTTCTGGAATGAGCTGCCTTCGAGAGTGCACATTTTCTCAATGTGATTACTTTCACAGTGACCCTGAAATTAACGTGCACGCGATGGTGCCTCGGGCAGCTGCCGAGCTTGCTCCCACGCGTGTCAATGGCCTTATTGCCTGGCTCACCCACTAGCACCAAAATCAACAAACAACAGTCATGACCCTCGTAGACAACTAGCCCCGAATAGCACAACCGCACCAGATAAGCGCGCTAATAGAGGGGGGGGGGGGGGGGGGGGGATATGATGGAATCCTACTCTGCCTCAACAAGGTAACCCATCAGAACTTCACGACCCTCGAGAAAGCCTATTAAGGATGTTCCCAAGACTTGCTCGATGAGAGCGACCAAGTTGGAGCACTCGACCAAGTTGGAGCACTTAGAAGTGGAGCCTTCCAAAGCCTCCGTGCGACCAAACGAAGACGTGTCAGGGAAGCAACGGAGGTGCCTATGAAAGTGCAACCGTGAAAGAGTAGCGACCTTGACAGCCCAATGTTTGCCATGTAACGGAACACGGAACAGATCACCATCGCGGATGGCGTACGAAGCAGATCACCATCACGGACGATGGCCTTCTTAAACGATGCATGCCTTGCGCTGCAGCACATTATACAGACATTCACAAGAGTAGGAGTATTAGACTGATAGGTGTGGAGTTGTTTTTGGAATGGGCGCACTGTTCCCTGAATTGATGTCCATGATTGGAGCCAAGTTGTTTACTGAATTGATGTACGTGATTGGACTATTCGCGGCGTGGTTGCTTGGAGGGATGTTGTCGAGTTAACGGTCCATTGGCCATTGTTGTTCTTGTCAGATGAGTTGCGACGGTGTGTGTGTATGCCGTCGGTTGATGAATGAGCTGCGAGACGTTTTGAGCACCTATTGTCGGAGAATTTGCAGCATTGTGCTTCTCTTCGGCAGTTGTCGGACGAGCTACAGTGATGTGTCTAGCAGGTGAAAGGACAGTGTGTAGTTTAGTCGGTGTTCTTCTTTTGTTCGGTTCAATATGGATTTAGTTTGGTACGATATGCAACTAGAAGATGGTACACACTGCCGTTGAACCATGTTTATTAAAATAAATTTCATCCGGTGAAAACTATATATTATAATTTACAAGCGTAGTTTGGCATCCGTGTGTAGCCTTCGGAATTTGTAAGCTTCCTTCCTCCGGTGAAATTGTTCCAGCCCTTTTAACTATCTATTATCTATATACTTATAGAAGATGCAACCACAAAAAATCATTGATTGCTATTTCTCTGCAACCATGTTGCGCCACGTCATCCTCTAATATATGCACCGTCTGATCTCCAAACATCTTCATATCCTGACCGTCCATCCCCTTCCTTTTCTCCGATGAACTCCACCATCAATGGCGCTGCCCCATCCTGAATCAATGGCACCTCACCAATGGTGCTGCCCGCCTGCCCCATCAATGACGCCCCCGCAACCTGAGCTTCCTCCCTCTACGCCCCTCTTCTTTGGCCCATCAATGTTGTTAAGGTTCAGAGAGTTGGACGCTCCCCCATCAATTGTAGAAACTGCTGCCGCTGCCGTTATCTCAATGACTTCATTTGCCCTCCCCACTAACACGCCACGCCAGGGCATCATCAATCCCAGTTCTTGCTCCTGTAATTCCCTTCCCCACTAACACACCACGTTAGTGCATCATCAATTTCAAATGTTGCTCCTGTAACTCCCTTCCCACTAACTGTCCTCTCTCGCTATGCCCTTCAGTTTGGTACCCAATAAATACCTTCTTCTGTATATACAATGCCTCCAGTTTGCACCACTCTTCTGTTTCTTACAGGCAGATGTTGTGCTATCATCAACAGAAATTTTTGCAGCCTGCCATGACATCCTTTGCTAGCTGGCCGGTAGTCACTTGCTGATGCTAGCTCCGTTTCACACTCCAAATTACTCTTCGATCTGATTTCTTCTTATTTTTGTTGTTTGTATTTCTTTAGTCACCTAAACCCTTTACAGCACTGACATCATATTGTCTTTTCATGTAGATTGGTATGAATTTGAAACTAGCTCCCTATTCTTCGGATTCAGAATCAAGAACAATTTCTTCTTAATATGATCTGTGCTAGATGTTGTGCCATCATCAACTGACGACATCCTTTGCTGGTAGTCACTTGCTGATGCTAGCTCCTATTCACTCTCCAAATTACTCTTCTTATTTCTTCTTATTTTTGTTGTTTGTATTTCTTCAGTCACCTATACATCATCTGATCTTTCCATACAGATTGGTATGAATCTGAAATTAATTATCCTTATTCTTCAGATTCAAAAGCAAGAACAATTTCCTCTTAACATGATCTGTGAGCTGACCGAAATATGAAATGATTCGCTTAATGGGAGGATGACCAATTTCTTAACACCAAGAGAATGAATTTAGTAGAAGTAATCCTATTCATCCTCCCATTATGTCGGTGTTTAGTAACTTGCCGACGAGTAAATTTATACGCGGCTCGACAGCGATTGGGGGGTTAGAGATTGAGATGAGGGTGTATACTGGTTCAGGCCGGAAAATGCTCTACGTCCAGTTCGTGGTTTTTCTTTGGATTGCTCGTAGTAGGGGTTACAAGCAGCAGGCGAGAGAGGGATGCGCTCCCAAGTCTCTGCCTTGTGTTTGTGTGTTCAAGCGTGTGCCCAAAATTTTCTCCTCCCCCCGGGCCCGGTCCTTCCTTTTATACGTCAAGGGAAGGCGGTTACAGATGGGGGAAAGAAGAAAAAAGAAAAGAGAGGAGTGATGAATGAAAGGCGGTGGAGGTGGGGTCGAGTCGTCCTCCTCGGGTCCAATGGCTTCCTCCGCAGCCCTCTCGCTGAGTCGTGTGGTGACGTCGACCGCGTCTTGTCCGAGTACCGTGGGACGCCCATTCCCTGATCGACACTATACTTGACTGTTTACGGCACTGTGGACTGCTGTGGAGTTGGGAGACAGTCACTCCGTTTGCTGTTCGCGACTGTGTAGCGTACCTGGTGCACCCATCCCCGCGTCACGCTCGGTCTTGATGCGACGTCCCCACTCCGCCGTACGTCAGGTACAGTGTACTTTCCCACCGTCCAAGAGTTAATGTGGAGCAGATCCTTATCCTGAATCGTCCGGTGGTACGCCTGAGGTTGACCGGGATGCTCTTGCTGTACCCATGCTCGGTTTCCAACCACTGGGGTCGGGGATGGTTCGGGTCGAGCACCTCCGTCGTTTCCGACCACTACCGGGGTGAACAGACGACGGACGACGGCTGGCCGGAGTTTAGTCGGGGCGGTCGCTCAACCCCGCGACGGCCGACCCACGACGCTGGGGAGTCGGGCGGAGCAGCCTCGCTCGGGTCAGGTCCCTTCAACGCGGGGCCTGTTGTGGTCCCGCACGGAGCCGCGGTCATGCGGCCCAGTACGGTCGGGCCCTCGGTGGGCCACGAGGAGCGGAGACTTTTCCCCAGGGGGTAATCGCTGCACCTCCTGCCGAACTGGGCCCCAGCGTGGGCCCATCGTCCCGTTTCTCCTCCCCGTACGAGGTCTTCTGTCCCTATCGTCGTTCGAATACGGCATGTATATGTATCGGGTACCTGGAAAATTAATGGGTACCCGACACGTTAGCTCTCCTTTGACTGTCATTCAGATCTCTTTCTCCCCTATTTAACAACCACATTCGTGTCTAACATATTTATTAGACAAAGTTGACCATATTTTCTTTTTTCCAACGCTGATCTTTTCTTTATGTTTATGTACGTATTCAAGACGATGTACTCTTTTAGCTGCTAAAGTTTTATGTGCACGTTAGTTTATTAGCTATCAACTATCTTTTAGAAAATAATTGACTTCTCATGAGGTCATATCATGTGAAAATTCATGTGAAAAAAAAATATCATGTGAAAAATTTCAGCCGGCAGATCACAGTCTACAAAGCATCACATCCTCCCGTGCACATCTTGAAGCTACGATTATTCCTTTCCTAGCTATTCTTTACTTCTCTAGAATACACAGGAGAGCTGCATATGTTAATATTAAAAAGAAGTAATTGATTAAAAGGAGAGAGGATGGAGAAACTCCCGCTACCATGGATGTTTACCTCTGCTTCAGTAACTCCCTCCATGATGTAATCAAGAGACTAATGCCATTGACGGCACTAACTCCCTCCATGATGTAATCAAGAGAGACAAATGAGATTGACGTCATTAATTCTCCACGAATCGGTCTCCACTCTGTAGCATTCCTACAAACTATCTAACAATGCTCTAAATTTTGTATTTGTGTATATTTTTCCCATATGAATGACTAAAACAGTATAAACTTTGAATGATTCAGTAGGGTTTTTTCTTAAAAAAATCATGCGAATGTCTCATAAAGAGCTACAGACTACAAAGTAATCAATTTATTTCATAAAGATATGTTTGCTGCCATGCTTTCAAATTCCATTATATCGCTTGGGATTTATGTACCAGATTTCAACAATGACTACGACAAACCTAACCCAAACGACCATAGAACATGAGTTCAATGTGTGGAAAGTCCTGAGAATTCAGGTTTTAAAGTGTCAACCTAAAATGAAAGAAGCGATGGCAAATGGGAGACCAAGCAATTCAGTTCAGGCCCCACTAAATTGTAGTAATTGACTATTAGTGCTAGTTACCAAGATCCGAACCATATGAGTTTCCTTTGGTAAACAAAATAAAAAGCAATTATGCATGAATACCTTCTATTTGAGAGATACTATCTGATCCGTTGAAGTATCTCGAGTCCATCCAATGAACGTACATCTTCATCAAGCTCGGGAAGGAGATGCACCACACAAATTACTATGACCTCCTTCAGATCCGGTCTCTGGGAAACAAACATGAAGGCTGTGTTGCATGGATCTTGCATAATGATTCTTTTATAGATTCTTCTTGTCTGAGTTGTTTTCCCCATTCCTTGAAAGCCCGCTATACCCAGAAGCCCCAGATCCTACCCCCTCAATAACAACCAGCTTTCGAGCTTCTCGCACAGTCTGGCAATGCCAACAAGGTCAGCCTTTTCTGTGAACAGAGTGAGAAGACGCGGATCGAGGGCCGGACTTCCAGAATGGCCACAAGCAACAATGTCGATCTTGTACCTTTCCCTCCGCTCGCCGACCTCGACCACGTGAAGTTGCGGGAAATTTGGATGGTGAGAAGCAAATGAGCGCCCATGGGGAAGAAAGTAATGATTCTGCAACGAACGCCCTGGCCCTGCTCGCCTCCACCAACGCGGGCGAGGCGGAGGCTGGACATGAAGGCGCCAACGTAGTCCTCCATTTTCTAGGAGGTCTCCCGCATGTCCCACGCCTGTGCCTTCACCTGTACGTTGACGGAGCCCCTCCTCCATGGCTTCCACCTTAAGGAGCATCACATGCAATGTGGCGAGCTCGTCGTGGAGGAAGCTAAGATCACTTGCTTCCACACCCCTATGATGCGGGAGCAGTGCCCCTGCTCCCCCCCCCCCCCCCCCCCCCCCCACAACGACAGTGCATTTTCAGAGTAACCTCCTCTAATTTAGTTGCTAATCACACTGAACACAGTTGCATGGCCCCCCTCATGATGTTTATATGCTTGCAGCCCACATAGAGCCCAACAAAAAAACAGTTTTAGAGCCTTTTATTCCATCGTAAGTTAGGAAGCCTAGCAAACTCGCACCCAATCTACACACGATTCATCTTCCCCAAGTCTCCTTTCTCATCTACTCAAGTAAGTACGCACCGCCGCCGTCCGCCGAATGCGGCATGGACGTGCCGAAAATTGCTCGCCATGGTCATGGGTACCGCCGTCTTCGTTATAGGTACATGTCTCTCCAATCTCCAATTTAATTCGTTCCAATCTCCAACTTAGGCTACAAACGGTTTAGATGTGAAAAATTGCAAAGATCGAACGAGGGTTCCCTAAGCCACTTGTTTCCAATTTAACTCGTATTGCTCAGCCAAGATGATAGGGAAAATCCATCAATGATTTTTCAAAGTCGTTCAAGAGTCAATCATGCTAATAAAATTCTGTTGATTTGCAAACTCAAGAATACCACTACAGCGCTAAAAGCATGTACTAATGATTATATTAAAATGTTGGTCAGCTCAAATGATTATACACGTTGTAGGCTGCTAACCATTGTTATTTCTCATATCCACTATAGTTATTTTTTTTCTAGTATTAAAACATGCCCACATATCGAGTTTTCTAAAAAAACGACGTGTCGTCGACTCACTGTATCCATATTGTCCGGATGTCGATACATGTATCTGTATCCGTGCCGCACAGCCATGCATTGTATAAATCGGCCACTTAAAGTTGGCCCCCCCATGCCGAAATCCTGGCTCCGCCCCTGTGCGGGAGCGCTGAGTGGTGAGGAGCTGTAGCTTCTGCAGCAGGTCTCCTAGGTATCCCGTGGACAAGCTCACCACCACCTCTATTTTGCCTTGAGGTTGCGGTGAATGCTAGGAAGCCGGTCTCTTAGGCTGAGAGAAGGATGACTTTTACGGCCCCTCATACTAGCTACTATTATTTGAAGAAGAATACTAGCTAGTTATTGGGGGCAGTTTTAGAATTGTAGCTTGGTTAGATCAATTTATGATGAACTAGAAGCTGTGGCGCGCCCATAAGAAATAATTATGTACACACAAGATAAGTATTTTTTTGGAAAGATTTCAAGATAATTATTTTAATGAATGGAGCTTAACTTTCATTAATACTCCTATATTACGGTGCTTACGAGCCTGAAGCTCAAGAAAGCAAGAAGTAATGATGAGCACCTGATGCTCAAGAAAAGCAAGTTGCACACCGTAATATCTTTAGCCCCTCTCCAGTTATAGAGAGAAGGAAGGGGAATTCATAAGAGTTTTCGCGACCTGAAAGTCTTCAGCCTTGTCTCCCAAGAAATGCAACCTAGTTTTCTGGGATACCGTAGGAAACCAAAAATATATGGACACACGACTATAGTTTGAAGAAGACTCTGGCTTGTATCACCATGCCTGTGCCTGGAAATAAGATTAGGCTCTCGATTTGACATCCTCAGGTAGTAATTACTTACATATAAGCGGGTGCGACCAAAGCTAATCTAAACTAGAATGGCTGCCCGCGCATTTGCGCGGCTAGACTTACTATACTATTTAAAATATTTTTATATTATTGTAAAAGTTTAACATAGTTTATTGTTATTATTTATTTTATACTATATATTTATAAAATAGTGGAAAATAGATTGGAGAATTTCTCACCATCACTCAGTTTGAGTGTGAGATGATTCATCATTTATCTTGGATTGTGTCTTATCTAAATAGGTCGGTTCAAACGTGCCATGTTAAACAACTAACATATGTCATGGTAGAAAAAAATGTGTCAGGCTACAAACAAATATTTTGAAGAAAATGTGACATGCTAAAAATAAGAAAATAGGCCATGCTAGCCAGACATATCACAGTGTATTTTTATAACGGTGTATTTAGAAATCGAAACTGAGTGTATATTGGATATTTTATTATTTCAAAATTTAGCTATTTTGGGCTCATAATGGTATGGTGGGTAAATTAAAAATAAGAATTAGGTTGGGCTCATAATGATATGGTGGGTAAATTAAAAATAAGAATTAGGGATATTTTTAGCTATTGTTATAATCTGAATTTAGATTTTCTTTACTTATAGTGGCATGGAGGGTAATTTAGAAATAGGTGTGAAGCGTATTTTTGGTTTTTTTTATTATTCCGAATTTAGTTATTTTTGACTCATAATGGCATGGTGGGTAATTTACAAATAGGTGTGAGGGGTATTTTTAGCTATTTTTTATTATTCCGAATTTAGCTATTTTATAAATATTTTTAGGGGGTTTGTTGACTAATTTTTTTATAATGACAGTGGTGGATAATTTTCTCCGATTAACGTGGGAATTTCTAGGATTTTAGATCGAACGTGTTGGCTCCTTTTCGTCGTCAAATATGTATACATAACTAGGTAATACCCCGCGCGTTGCTACGGGAGTTTTAAAAATGCCTATTATGAGAAGATATATATGCTTAAACATATTAGTTTGATGATGTATGATTGAAGATTTAAAGAGTTCATACAGTTGAATGATATCTTAAGGTAAGATGAAATCTGGTCTATTGCCGTGTGGGATACCTTAAAATTTGCATTCCCAGCAAATAAATGTGGTAGCAAAATGATCATCACTCACAGAATCTCCAAATTGTTGAATCGTGTGTATTGCCAAAGGATGGCCTTATTTACCATATGCAGCCACTCGACATCCATCAGTCCAGAATCTTATTTCTCAAGAAATGCGAATATCTATTTGAGGATGTGGTGAATGACATACTAGAGAATTGTGGGGGCCTACCACTCAGTTGTCATCTGTATATCCAAGGTGCTGGCCAGTAAACATGTTGTGAAGAAGGAATGGATAAAACTGCGAGATTCCATCTCTTCTCACTTTGAGAAGAGGGTGAATGTGATTTTAATGATGAGCTACAACGACATCTCACGACATATGAAGATGTGCCTCCTGCACCTAAGCATTTATCCAGAGGATTACACAATACAAAGAGATAGGTTAGTCAACAAGTGGACTGTAGAGGGCTTTTTTCAGGAGAAAAGGGATTAAGTGTCCAGGATGTCGCCCATAGTTATCTTGATGAACTAATCAATAGATCTTTGATTCAACCTAAAGGAATTGGTTTCAATGGTAGGGCAACTGCCTGCAAGGTACATGACCTTTTACTAGAACTGATCATTTCAATTGCCTTAGAAGAAAACTCCAGTCGTTCACCAATTATGGTAATGAAGTTTTCTTTTGAGGCCATTGAAACAATCAGTTCCAGCAAAAGGTCGTGTACCTTACAGGCAGTTGCCTTACCATTGAACCCAATTCCTTCAGGTTGAATCAAAGATATGTCGATCAGTTCATTGAAATAGCTGTGGGCGACATCATGGACACTTAGTCCCCATTCTCCGCAAACAAAGCCCTCTGCAGTCTACTTGTTGACTAACCTATCTCTTTGTATTGTGTAATCATCTGGATAAATGCTTAGATATAGGAGGCACATCTTCAGATGTCGTGGGAGGTCGTTGTAGCTCATCATTAGAATCACATTCACCCTCTTCTCAAATTGAGAAGAGATGGGATCTCGCAGTTTGATGCATTCCTCCTTCACAGCATGTTTACTTGCTAGCATCCTGGGTATACAAATGACATCAAATGGTAGGCCCCCACATTTCTCTAGTATGTCGTTCACCACATCCTCAAATAGATCTCTGCATTTCTTGAGAAATAAGATTTTGGACTGATGGATGTCGAGTGGCTGCATTGGTAAATAAGGCCATCCATAGGCAATACACACAATTCAGCAACTTGGAAATTCCGTGTAGTGATGGTCAATCTGCTACCACATTTATTTGTTGGGAGTGCAAACTTTAAGGTATCCCACGCAGCAGTAGACCAGATATCATCAATGATGACGGCAAACCTAACCGAAAACAACAATAGAGCATGATTTCAGTGTAAACAATCCTACGATTCAGGTGTTGAAGTGCAACCTAAAATGGAAGAAGGCTGTGGTAAATGGGCAAGCAAGCAATTCAGTTAAGATCCCACTAAACTGCAGTTATAGACTACTAGTGCTAGTTACCAAGATCCGGACCATACGACTTTGCCTTGGTAAAAAAAACTAAAAAGAAATTATGCATGCAGACCTTCTATTTGAGAGATACTCACTGATCCGTTGAAGTATCTCGAGTCCATCCAATGAACGTACATCATCATCAAGCTCGGGAAGGAGCTGCACCACGCAACATACTAAGACCTCCTTTAGATTCGGTCTCTGGGAAACAAAACTGAAGAATGTGTTGCAGAGATCTTGCAGAATGATTTTTTTTTTTCACAAACTCTTCTTGCCAGAGTAGTTTTCCCCATTCCTCCAAAGCCCGCTATAGCCAGAAGCCCCAGATCCTATTCCCTCAACAGCAGCCAGCTTTCGAGCTTCTCGCTTGGTCTGGCAATGACAACAAGGTCAGCCTCTTCCGTGAACAGAGAAAGAAGACGCGGATCGAGGGCTGGACTTCCAGAATGCCCACAGCCCACAAGCAACAATAATGTCAATCTGGTACCTTTTCATTCGCTCGCCGACCTCGACCACGCGAAGTTGTGGGAAATGCTGATGGTGAGAAGGAACTGGGCGCACGTGCGGAAGAAAGTAGTGATTCTTCCGCGGACGAGGCGGAGGCTGGTCGTGAAGGCATCGACGCAGCCCTCCTCGTCATAGGAGGTCTCCCGTATGTCCCGCACCCACCCCTTCACAGGAACGTCAACGGAGCCTCCCTCCTCCATGGCCTCCACCTTGAGGAGCGGTGATTGGCAGGAAGCCTGTCTCCTAGGTTGAGGAGAGCAGCATATATAGATCAGTGGGAAAACGATAAAAGAGGTGATGATGTGTTCATGCTTGCTTGCAACTGTAGGACAGCTCTCCTGGTTGCGGCAGCAAGATCAAGAGAAGCGAGAGCTGTTGTGTGTCCTGTGTTTGCATGCTTTTCTTGCCACTCACTCAAAGCTCCCCGATCCTTCGAAACGTTACCGATTCCACAAGTTATTCTTCTTCGTCTTCTTTTCATGCATGACAGTATGACCCAGGCTAACCATTGCTCGCTGAGCAGTCTTACTGTCCAAAATAATGGCCATTAGTTATCTTAAACTAATGGCCATTAGTTTGAGGGCATCTTTGTAATTTACTATTAAGTAATAATTTTAAGTTTTGTCAATTGACTTTTATTTTATAGGAGTCAGCCCACGTTCACGTTCCTGTGCAGCCCAACAAGTAAAAAGCCCAACTAGATTTTTCCGGAAACGCATGCACCTCGACGCTATTCGACCCACACCGCCGCCGCCGCAAGCTGGTCGTGCCATCGTCTTTCCAGAACAGTGCAACAACGCCGCCATCGCCCATGGACACCCGTCCTTTCCCCCACCCGTCGACCCCCATCGCTCTTTCCATTGAAACCGTTCTTCCCAGTTCTGTAGGCTTGTGATGCCGATGCATCATAATGTTTTTTTATTTTATTAAACTTGCAACTTCGATTGATGTTTGATCAAGCTACAGACCGGATTGTTATCATAATCTGATGTGCGGCGGCAGGACGTACCCTAACTGGCTAACAACTAATAATAATGAACAATATAATATTTGAATTAATGAACACAGAAATTCATTAGCTTACTAGTTTGATTTTATTTATGCGAAACAGAATTGCTGATTATAAATATATTATTTTCCCATATTACCCTTACTAATGGTCATTAGTAGTAGATTTCTGATATTAAATCCAGACCGTTGGATGAAACTAATGGCCATTAGTTTGAGATAACTAATGGCCATTATTTTGGACAGTAAGACTGCTCTCGCTCGCTACAGAGACTCTGCAAATCGTATTTACACACTCGGTCACTGCACTTAACGCCGAAGAACCGGAACTCTCTGATAATTAATCGCATGCCATTTGTGACATCTCAATAGCCAACGCTTAAAGTTCTTTAATTATCACCCAACTCAATAAGGCACGGACATGCGTGTCCTGCAAGCCAAGAGCGGTCGGTGGCATCAGGAACATGCAAGTACCTTAGAGCGTCCTCAAAGGTAGAGGCGGCATTTACTCTCCACATCATTTAAGAGGCAACATAGGAGTTCATGTCAACTCTAAAGTAATGAGTGGCCCCACATGTCAGTGCCTAAATAAATGTTAGAGATTGCCTCTTGAAGAAGAGCTAGCAGCCTTCTCTCTCTTCTTTTTCTCCAATAAACAATTCTAAAAGTTAGCTAAGAAGCAACCATTGCTCTTATGGTTCCCATGTCACACGCCAGAAAACGGAGGCGTAATATGCAGCCCCCGGCCGTCACGTTGCCGGCTCCACAAGTTATTTCTTCTTGTCCTTGTTCTATGACAGAGCCATTGACCCATTGCTTGATATATAGAGATTAGTGCTCGTCTTTGCTCTCTCTATGCCTTTCTTCTCTTTACTCCTTTCTTTGCTTTGTTCCATTCTCTTCAATTAAGACGTACAGACGGGTTGCTTTGTTCTCTTTATGCCTTTCTTCTTTTGAACTCAACGTACAGATTGGTTTGCTCTCTTTAGTCTTTGTCTTTCTTCTAAGAAGTGGGCATTAGCTCACTGGTTGGTTATGCCTTCCTTGATGCTGCTCTGTTATGAAGCCTAAATGGTATGCAACATGTTATTGTACTTTGTACAGTTTCTACATTAACAGGTAAAATTGTCTAACATTAGAATTATTTCATTGTGCATATAATGATTCCTTGCTACAATCTCTTACATATGTAGAGGATTTATCGTTCCCTTGTCACCCACGTCATACATCCAAATCACTGGCTGCTTGTTCTTTTTATCCGTTGCATAAATAGTCGGACAGGTAACAGTGCAGTTTGCTTATTGTTGCTCTCTTCTGAATCCCCCAACGATACAATGCGGCAGACGTATCTAGGATGTCACATCAGCCCCTAAATCACAGCTAAAACCAAGAGCCAAGTTTGCATATTATTTTTTTGTCGGATAATCTTGAAATCATTATAAATGTATTTTCCTTAACATTACCTGGATAATACCGTGGAGAAAGGATATCATCCCTTTTGAGGAAGAAGGGATATCTTCCTTTCATTGATTAATATATTTGATGCAGCGTCGAAAACCATTCATTCGTGGGCTCATGCTCTGAAATCTCCCAACAAAAGCAAATGGCTAGAGTTATTAGTTCATAACGTCTCCCACATTCCCACAAAACTACTAATGGCCATCGTGCGTATATGCTCTGTTTCACCGCCTAAACCGCTTAAGTGCCGCCTAGGCGCTAGGCGGAGCTCCACCGCTTCGCTTTCAACTAAGCTGCTAATTAAGCATTTTCCTCTATTTTTCCAATAAATATGTGTTAATATGCAATGTTTTCACTATTTTTCTTTATATTTTTATATTTATTTGCTAAAAGTACAAACGCCTAGGACCGCCTAGCACCGCTTAAGCGCCACCTAGGCACGCCTAGGCGCTAGGCGGTGCTCAACCGCCCGTTTAGTTTTTCCGATTTTTAAAACATTGTGTTTCACACAAATATCTCTTGATATAAATAATAAATCAGTGTCCCACTACACATGTACAACATACGGCATTTTAGTTTGTAGTCAAGATACAGAAAACAGAGGAAGATGAGAAGAAGAAAACAATAAGAAAAGCTATGCATAGCATTTGGAAGTAGGAATATGGGGCAACAGGGAAACAATTATTTTTTAAAAAAATAAATAGAATCACGTCGGGACAACATGATTCCATTATTTTAAAAAACAATAGTTGTGGTTTCCCAAAAAATTCAGACCATGATTTTATATCATTACTGGAGTGCATTCATCTCGAAAACTGCGTACCCACTAAACATGAAATGAAATATGAACTCTTCTCCCGTATGTGGAAGCCAAATTTGATCACTAGTAACTGCGTATTTTTTATCTAATGTTTTGCTACATTAATAGTTGGACTGGCATACCTCAGAACACTTAACCCTGCAACTTGCTTGGTGTTGCTTTGTTCTGAAGCCCCAATGGTATCAATGCGACTGAAAAAATCTACATTTCATACTAGGTTGCCAGTGAATCACAGCTAACCAAGAGCAAAGTTTGCATACTATTTTTATTTTTTTGGGATGCATCGTGCATGTATAATCTAAAAATCATTATAAAGTTATTTAGCTCAATATTAATATGATAATTGAGTAGAAAAAGGGCATCTTTCTTTGATCTGGATTTAATGCAGCATGGAGGACCGTTCATTACACATCTCATGCTCTGAAATCTACAGTGAAACGTATATGCAAGTTATTGATTCATAACGTCTCCCGAAGCTAAACTCAGGCAACAAAAATTTATACCTCGGGCTAGTTGAGTATATCTCTGTACAACTACCCGGTTGCCCCTATTCACTATGCCTATTATATGAGGCAGAGGCTTGGCAGTTTCAGTACGGAATAATGCAGGTGCTCTACCAGCAGTAGCTTCTTACTAGAAAGCAAATAGCTTGCTAGCAAAAACAAATAGAATTAACAGGTCAAAACTCAAGCTCATCGCTCAAAACCCTCAAGAATTGGATAGAGATCATGCTAAAAAGCTGCCCATTGATGGCAACTAGGTAAGAACAAGATGCCACTGCACATGCTGCCCTATATGGCTAAATGAGATGCTTGATGCTGGTCATAGCGGTTAGGAGAGGATGTAAATATGCCATATGGGCCATCATCGCCGAGTCCATGGATTCTTGGCAGGCCAGTGGCATGTTCATCAAGGTTGTAGCCCTTCTCAATTTTTTCAGCTTCAAGGGGAAATTCTTCAAGGGTCTGAAAAGTAAAAATGTCAAAAGATTGCAGGACAGATAAAAATGAGAATATTTAAGAAACTGTAAATACCCTATGTGCCTGTTCAAGAACTTCAAGTGTTTCTTGAATACGTTGCCGTCTGATAATTACTTCATCAGTTTCTCTCATCAATTCATTGAGCAGGTTATCTCTACACAGCAAATCAACATTTCAGAGTGGATTCTTCTGTAAGAAAACTGTAATCAGAAGCAATTATAAGCAAAAGATGGGTGCAAGCACCTATATAGTTTCCGAATTAAAAAGTTGTGCAGCTCCCTCTTTGTATGGTTGACCTGAGATAAAATGATCCGTTAAACAACAGTATTACCAATACACAGCAACCTGAGACTAGAGCCCTGTTGAACATGAATCAACAAACAATGATAGCTTTAATGCATAATGACTAAAGGGCATGAATAATGACCTAAGGAAACATATAACTGTCCTTGCATAACATGTTTACGAGTAACCAAAAGGAAAGTCAGTTCTAGCATGAGATGCTGTTAAAGGTGCGCATTTTTACATGCCTTTCACTCTGATGTACAAATACATAAATGCAGGTAGCTTCTCTGATAACTACTATAGCTCTTTTGGATAAAGATTATTTACTACTTTCACAACAGGAAATAAATTTCATACCGCCAACAAAAAATTACTGATTTGCATATGCTTTTGATAATCCAACATTTAATATAAACGTACAGCATTCAATATCTGTGAATACTGGAGCAAAGAATTACATAGTGCTGGAAGTCCAGTAAAGTAATATCCATATGTGATTGCCAATGTAGATTTTAAAGATACTGCAGAATTGTGGGAGGTAAACTTACCAAAAAGTGCATTACAGCCTTCGGAATCGCATCCTCGATATTTTTTCTAACAATGTCATAGTAGGATTTGATCAATAATTTCACAATAGCTATCTCTGTTGCATCCAGCTCTGGGTGGTTTTCCGATGGCTTCAAGGTAATAGGTGGCTAGTACAATAGCTATCTCTGTTGCATCCATTTTGGAGCGATGCCTTCAATTTGCACCCAGGCTTCAGTTAACTCACTGAAGTGATCAATGTCTCCATGCCATTCCACCACCTCCACTTGCACGCCTTCTTTCCTCAAATTGAAGGAAGGAAGGTTCAATTTGCACCCAGGCTTTACTCCTTTCTTCTCTCCCGTTAAGACGTACAAACGGGTTGCTTTGCTCTCCTTATGCCTTTCTTCTCTTGGACTCTGACGGATAGAAAGGTTGCTTTACTCTCTTTAGTATTTATGCCTTTCTTCTAAGAAGTGGGCGTTAGCTCACTGTTTACGCCTTCCTTGATGCTGCTCTCTTCTGAAGCCTAAATGGCACGTAGCGTGTTATTTACAGATTCTACATTAACAAGTGACTAATTTAATGTAAAATTGTGTAACACAAGACTTATTTGAAATTGCATATAGTGATTCCTTTCTACAATCTCTCACTAATATAAAGGATCGATCAGTTGCCCTGTCACCCACGTCATACATCCAAATCACTGGCTGCATGTTCTTTTTTATCCGTCGCATAAATAGTTGGACAAGTAACCCTGCAGCTTGCTAGTGTTGCTCTCTTCTGAATGAACCAATGGTACATGCGACAGACGAATATAAGATGTCACAGCCCGTTAATCACAGCTAAACCAAGAGCCAAGTTTGTGTCTTACTTTTTGGTGGGATGAATGTATAATCTTGGAACCATTATAAATGTCTTTTTCTATACATCACTAAGATAATAGAGTGGAGAAAGGATATCTTTCACTGATCTGTATTTATTGCAGCATGGAAAACCATTCATTCGTCCATCGTCTCATGCTCTGAAATGTCCCGTCAAAAGCAGCAAATGGCTAGAAGTTTTTGGTTCATAACGTCTCCCACATTCCCACGAAACTAATGGCCATCATGCGTATGCGCGCCCTATGTTTCACACAAATGTCTATTGATATAAATCCGGGTCCCACTACACATATACACTATACGGCATTTTAGTTTGTACTCAAGATACAGAAAACAGAGGAGGAAGATGAGAAGAGGAAAACAATAAGAAAAGCTATGCACTGCATTTTGAAGTAGGAATATGAGGCAACAAGGAAACAATGAGGACTTTGGAGGATTCACAATGAACAACGTGGGGAAGAACATCTAGCATCGGCACACTATCTATTATATATATATTTGACGACGAAAAGAAGCCGCTACGTTCGCTCTAAAATGCTAGAAATTCCCACGTTAATCCGAGAAAATAAGAAGAGAAAATTACCCACCACTGCCATTATGAAACAACTAGACTATAAACCCGTGCACTTGCACGGGCTAATGTTCTTGCTAAATAACTGTGTCCGGGTGAAATAACTTTATAAGAGATATTTTATGAAACACCTGATTTGTGCTCGAGAATATTAATTTCAAAAGTAGAAATTATTTTGTGAAAATACATCTTTCTGGTTTCTCAAATGAAAACTCAACTATCCTTTTGAATAAATAAAATTCAATAATTATCTTGTAATACAAACATTTCTTGTTTCTCTAATCTATAGGACATGGGTCATACTGCAAAAAGAAGGTGTTCATCCTTTACATTTTTTATCTCGTGACTTTTTTTGCTCCTTATACAAACTTATTTTTCTTATGATTAAATGAAATTTCTTCATTTCACTTAATCGCTCTAGTAAACTTCTGATCAGATCCTTGATTTTCCAAGTACTCAAATTTCTTATTTCCCTGATATCCTCTTATGTCATATTCCAGATTCGTTTATCAACCTTTGTCCTCCATGTCTATTTCTTCATAATCTCTTTTTATCAAGGCTGATTATGTGTACACAACTGTTCTTGTCTCAGGCTAATTATTTATTTCCAACAACCACATTTTTTCTACATAAAGTCCCACCTCCCTATCAATGCAAGTCTCATAAGCCTTTAACATATGGCTGACATAGCATATCTGGGGTGCCGGGCATGCCGCATTGTGTGTGTTTGTCGCGAGGAGTGCAATTGCCATATTTACATACATGTACGTGAATCTGAAGGCACGGATGTTTCATGGACTACAAACATCCAGGCTACCATATATGTCTTTGATGAAAAGTATTAGGAATTATAGGTATTTTTTGGTTATTTTATATACTTCCAAATTTTACTATTTTTTATTCATAATGGCATGATGGATAATTTAGAAATAGAAATCAATGGTCTTTTCGGCTATATTTCTATTTTTGAATTTAATTATTTTTTGACTTATAGTGGCATGGTGGGTAATTATAAATAGAAATTAGGGGTATTTTTTGGCTACTTTTTATAATTTCGAATTTATCTTTTTTTACTCATAATTGCATGATGGGTAATTTATAAATAGGAATTAAGGGTATTTTTGGCTATTTTTATAATTTTAAATTTATCTTTTTTTACTTATAATGGCATGGTGGGTAATTTATAAATGGCAAATTTGTCTGGAGCACACTGAGAAACCGTGGAATTATCTGGAACACACCGCCAATGTCGAATTCGTCCGGAACACACTACGAAATTGTGGCAATTGTCTGGAACACACCACGCCCACTAAAATATTATTTCCGGCTAGGACCTGATGCCAAAGGACATTTGTGCCCATTGGCCATGGACGGATAAGACCAGGCTGAACTGTTCTCTTGTAACGGATCGCTCAGCTTGGCCTCCCAAAACGGATCGCTAGGGTTCTGCTCCGCTCGACTGCTGGTTCCCTCGAACGGGTCCGGCTTGACCATGCTAAGTTTCAGGCCCAGGGGTAGCCGTCGTCATTTTGGAAAATTTCTCTCACCTGTCCCAGCCGGAAACAGTATTTTAGTGGGCGCGGTGTGTTCCAGACAATTGCCACAATTTCGTAGTGTGTTCCGGACGAATTCGACATTGGCGGTGGTCCAGCTAATTCCACGGTTTCTCAGTGTGCTCCAAACAAATTTGCCTTTATAAATAGGTATTAGGGGTCCTTTTGACTAACTTTTGTAATGGCATAGGTGGGTAATTTAGATAACATTAGATCTAAAGGCTATTGCTTATCTTACTTAATTTGTACGGCCGGATGTTTTGCTTTTTTGTGAGAATTTCTAGTATTTTCTTCCGATTAACGTGGAGGCCTCAAAAGGTCCAATTAGTAAATATAAGATTAGTCAGATAACCCCCTAAAAATATTTATAAAATAGCAAAATTCGGAATAATATAAAATAGCAAAAAATACCCCTCGCATCTATTTCTAAATTACCGTCATTGCCATTATGAGTAAAAAAAAGCTAAATTTGGAACAATAGAAAATAACCAAAAATACCCTCCACACCTATTTCTAAATTACCCTCCATGCCATTACAAGTCCAAAAAAACTAAATTCGGATTATACAAAATAGCTAAAAATATCTCTAATTCTTATTTTTAATTTACCAAACATACCATTATGAGCCCAAAATAGCTAAGTTTTGGAATAATATAAACATCCAATAAACACTTCATCCCGATTTCTAATACACCGTTATAAAAATACATCGTGACATTCTAGTTAGCATGGCACATTATCTTACTTTTAGCAGGACATATTTCCTTTGAAAGATTTATTTGTAGCAACTATGACATACGTTTGAACCGACCTCACTTCTAAAATAAAATCAAATATATTGTTATATAAGACAATAAATGATGACTCATCTCACACTCAAATTGAGGGACGGTGATAAATTCTCCAATCTTTTTCTACTATTTTATAAGTATAAAGTATAAAATAAGTAATAACAATAAACTGTATTAAACTAATGCAATAATATAAAAATATTTAAGTAGTATAGTAAGTCTAGCCACGCAAATGCACGGGCAGCTATACTAGTTATTTTAAAAGTAAAAATTTTGGTTTCCCAAAAAAATCAGATCATGATTTTATATCATGATTCGAGTGTGTTCATCTCGAAAACAGTTAATTTCGCCACTAAACATGAAATGAAATATTAATACTCTTCTCCCATGCGTGCAAGCCAAATTTGATCACTCATTGTTGTACTCTCTCGTTTCGTGTCCCCATGATGCAGCAATATTTTGGTCAATTTTGTTTTATAACGCACAGAAGAGGTTTTTGAATATCTTCCTAGTTTTATTGAACAACCAGAGTAACAACAGTATACCCCTCATGGCCAATGGCATCACACTGCTCGGGGGGATTAGCAACATGTGAGACTGCACAGCAAGGCAGACAAGCATGAATTTCCACTGTCCTGCCATCGAACACGATGATGAAGAAGATTATGGGGTGTAACATCGCACGTTCCCAGAATAGGGAGCTGGATTTTGGCAGATGAATATTCATGTGGTAATTTAAGAGGCAGAGTTGATAAATGTAAAATCAGAATGAGTAATATTTAGAACACTATTATACGCATGAACCATTTATATGACCATGTATTGGATGCCTTAAACCACTTGGGTAAACCGGTGATGATCAAAAAGTCCTGTGAGTGTGAAACGCGAATGTATGTGACTTTCAGTGCATATGTTCCACAGACTGAAAGCCATCGTTAGTTCTCTTCTGGAATGAGCTGCCTTCGAGAGTGCACATTTTCTCAATGTGATTACTTTCACAGTGACCCTGAAATTAACGTGCACGCGATGGTGCCTCGGGCAGCTGCCGAGCTTGCTCCCACGCGTGTCAATGGCCTTATTGCCTGGCTCACCCACTAGCACCAAAATCAACAAACAACAGTCATGACCCTCGTAGACAACTAGCCCCGAATAGCACAACCGCACCAGATAAGCGCGCTAATAGAGGGGGGGGGGGGGGGGGGGATATGATGGAATCCTACTCTGCCTCAACAAGGTAACCCATCAGAACTTCACGACCCTCGAGAAAGCCTATTAAGGATGTTCCCAAGACTTGCTCGATGAGAGCGACCAAGTTGGAGCACTCGACCAAGTTGGAGCACTTAGAAGTGGAGCCTTCCAAAGCCTCCGTGCGACCAAACGAAGACGTGTCAGGGAAGCAACGGAGGTGCCTATGAAAGTGCAACCGTGAAAGAGTAGCGACCTTGACAGCCCAATGTTTGCCATGTAACGGAACACGGAACAGATCACCATCGCGGATGGCGTACGAAGCAGATCACCATCACGGACGATGGCCTTCTTAAACGATGCATGCCTTGCGCTGCAGCACATTATACAGACATTCACAAGAGTAGGAGTATTAGACTGATAGGTGTGGAGTTGTTTTTGGAATGGGCGCACTGTTCCCTGAATTGATGTCCATGATTGGAGCCAAGTTGTTTACTGAATTGATGTACGTGATTGGACTATTCGCGGCGTGGTTGCTTGGAGGGATGTTGTCGAGTTAACGGTCCATTGGCCATTGTTGTTCTTGTCAGATGAGTTGCGACGGTGTGTGTATGCCGTCGGTTGATGAATGAGCTGCGAGACGTTTTGAGCACCTATTGTCGGAGAATTTGCAGCATTGTGCTTCTCTTCGGCAGTTGTCGGACGAGCTACAGTGATGTGTCTAGCAGGTGAAAGGACAGTGTGTAGTTTAGTCGGTGTTCTTCTTTTGTTCGGTTCAATATGGATTTAGTTTGGTACGATATGCAACTAGAAGATGGTACACACTGCCGTTGAACCATGTTTATTAAAATAAATTTCATCCGGTGAAAACTATATATTATAATTTACAAGCGTAGTTTGGCATCCGTGTGTAGCCTTCGGAATTTGTAAGCTTCCTTCCTCCGGTGAAATTGTTCCAGCCCTTTTAACTATCTATTATCTATATACTTATAGAAGATGCAACCACAAAAAATCATTGATTGCTATTTCTCTGCAACCATGTTGCGCCACGTCATCCTCTAATATATGCACCGTCTGATCTCCAAACATCTTCATATCCTGACCGTCCATCCCCTTCCTTTTCTCCGATGAACTCCACCATCAATGGCGCTGCCCCATCCTGAATCAATGGCACCTCACCAATGGTGCTGCCCGCCTGCCCCATCAATGACGCCCCCGCAACCTGAGCTTCCTCCCTCTACGCCCCTCTTCTTTGCCCATCAATGTTGTTAAGGTTCAGAGAGTTGGACGCTCCCCAATCAATTGTAGAAACTGCTGCCGCTGCCGTTATCTCAATGACTTCATTTGCCCTCCCCACTAACACGCCACGCCAGGGCATCATCAATCCCAGTTCTTGCTCCTGTAATTCCCTTCCCCACTAACACACCACGTTAGTGCATCATCAATTTCAAATGTTGCTCCTGTAACTCCCTTCCCACTAACTGTCCTCTCTCGCTATGCCCTTCAGTTTGGTACCCAATAAATACCTTCTTCTGTATATACAATGCCTCCAGTTTGCACCACTCTTCTGTTTCTTACAGGCAGATGTTGTGCTATCATCAACAGAAATTTTTGCAGCCTGCCATGACATCCTTTGCTAGCTGGCCGGTAGTCACTTGCTGATGCTAGCTCCGTTTCACACTCCAAATTACTCTTCGATCTGATTTCTTCTTATTTTTGTTGTTTGTATTTCTTTAGTCACCTAAACCCTTTACAGCACTGACATCATATTGTCTTTTCATGTAGATTGGTATGAATTTGAAACTAGCTCCCTATTCTTCGGATTCAGAATCAAGAACAATTTCTTCTTAATATGATCTGTGCTAGATGTTGTGCCATCATCAACTGACGACATCCTTTGCTGGTAGTCACTTGCTGATGCTAGCTCCTATTCACTCTCCAAATTACTCTTCTTATTTCTTCTTATTTTTGTTGTTTGTATTTCTTCAGTCACCTATACATCATCTGATCTTCCATACAGATTGGTATGAATCTGAAATTAATTATCCTTATTCTTCAGATTCAAAAGCAAGAACAATTTCCTCTTAACATGATCTGTGAGCTGACCGAAATATGAAATGATTCGCTTAATGGGAGGATGACCAATTTCTTAACACCAAGAGAATGAATTTAGTAGAAGTAATCCTATTCATCCTCCCATTATGTCGGTGTTTAGTAACTTGCCGACGAGTAAATTTATACGCGGCTCGACAGCGATTGGGGGGTTAGAGATTGAGATGAGGGTGTATACTGGTTCAGGCCGGAAAATGCTCTACGTCCAGTTCGTGGTTTTTCTTTGGATTGCTCGTAGTAGGGGTTACAAGCAGCAGGCGAGAGAGGGATGCGCTCCCAAGTCTCTGCCTTGTGTTTGTGTGTTCAAGCGTGTGCCCAAAATTTTCTCCTCCCCCCGGGCCCGGTCCTTCCTTTTATACGTCAAGGGAAGGCGGTTACAGATGGGGGAAAGAAGAAAAAAAAAAAAGAGAGGAGTGATGAATGAAAGGCGGTGGAGGTGGGGTCGAGTCATCCTCCTCGGGTCCAATGGCTTCCTCCGCAGCCCTCTCGCTGAGTCGTGTGGTGACGTCGACCGCGTCTTGTCCGAGTACCGTGGGACGCCCATTCCCTGATCGACACTATACTTGACTGTTTACGGCACTGTGGACTGCTGTGGAGTTGGGAGACAGTCACTCCGTTTGCTGTTCGCGACTGTGTAGCGTACCTGGTGCACCCATCCCCGCGTCACGCTCGGTCTTGATGCGACGTCCCCACTCCGCCGTACGTCAGGTACAGTGTACTTTCCCACCGTCCAAGAGTTAATGTGGAGCAGATCCTTATCCTGAATCGTCCGGTGGTACGCCTGAGGTTGACCGGGATGCTCTTGCTGTACCCATGCTCGGTTTCCAACCACTGGGGTCGGGGATGGTTCGGGTCGAGCACCTCCGTCGTTTCCGACCACTACCGGGGTGAACAGACGACGGACGACGGCTGGCCGGAGTTTAGTCGGGGCGGTCGCTCAACCCCGCGACGGCCGACCCACGACGCTGGGGAGTCGGGCGGAGCAGCCTCGCTCGGGTCAGGTCCCTTCAACGCGGGGCCTGTTGTGGTCCCGCACGGAGCCGCGGTCATGCGGCCCAGTACGGTCGGGCCCTCGGTGGGCCACGAGGAGCGGAGACTTTTCCCCAGGGGGTAATCGCTGCACCTCCTGCCGAACTGGGCCCCAGCGTGGGCCCATCGTCCCGTTTCTCCTCCCCGTACGAGGTCTTCTGTCCCTATCGTCGTTCGAATACGGCATGTATATGTATCGGGTACCTGGAAAATTAATGGGTACCCGACACGTTAGCTCTCCTTTGACTGTCATTCAGATCTCTTTCTCCCCTATTTAACAACCACATTCGTGTCTAACATATTTATTAGACAAAGTTGACCATATTTTCTTTTTTCCAACGCTGATCTTTTCTTTATGTTTATGTACGTATTCAAGACGATGTACTCTTTTAGCTGCTAAAGTTTTATGTGCACGTTAGTTTATTAGCTATCAACTATCTTTTAGAAAATAATTGACTTCTCATGAGGTCATATCATGTGAAAAATTCATGTGAAAAAAAAATATCATGTGAAAAATTTCAGCCGGCAGATCACAGTCTACAAAGCATCACATCCTCCCGTGCACATCTTGAAGCTACGATTATTCCTTTCCTAGCTATTCTTTACTTCTCTAGAATACACAGGAGAGCTGCATATGTTAATATTAAAAAGAAGTAATTGATTAAAAGGAGAGAGGATGGAGAAACTCCCGCTACCATGGATGTTTACCTCTGCTTCAGTAACTCCCTCCATGATGTAATCAAGAGACTAATGCCATTGACGGCACTAACTCCCTCCATGATGTAATCAAGAGAGACAAATGAGATTGACGTCATTAATTCTCCACGAATCGGTCTCCACTCTGTAGCATTCCTACAAACTATCTAACAATGCTCTAAATTTTGTATTTGTGTATATTTTTCCCATATGAATGACTAAAACAGTATAAACTTTGAATGATTCAGTAGGGTTTTTTCTTAAAAAAATCATGCGAATGTCTCATAAAGAGCTACAGACTACAAAGTAATCAATTTATTTCATAAAGATATGTTTGCTGCCATGCTTTCAAATTCCATTATATCGCTTGGGATTTATGTACCAGATTTCAACAATGACTACGACAAACCTAACCCAAACGACCATAGAACATGAGTTCAATGTGTGGAAAGTCCTGAGAATTCAGGTTTTAAAGTGTCAACCTAAAATGAAAGAAGCGATGGCAAATGGGAGACCAAGCAATTCAGTTCAGGCCCCACTAAATTGTAGTAATTGACTATTAGTGCTAGTTACCAAGATCCGAACCATATGAGTTTCCTTTGGTAAACAAAATAAAAAGCAATTATGCATGAATACCTTCTATTTGAGAGATACTATCTGATCCGTTGAAGTATCTCGAGTCCATCCAATGAACGTACATCTTCATCAAGCTCGGGAAGGAGATGCACCACACAAATTACTATGACCTCCTTCAGATCCGGTCTCTGGGAAACAAACATGAAGGCTGTGTTGCATGGATCTTGCATAATGATTCTTTTATAGATTCTTCTTGTCTGAGTTGTTTTCCCCATTCCTTGAAAGCCCGCTATACCCAGAAGCCCCAGATCCTACCCCCTCAATAACAACCAGCTTTCGAGCTTCTCGCACAGTCTGGCAATGCCAACAAGGTCAGCCTTTTCTGTGAACAGAGTGAGAAGACGCGGATCGAGGGCCGGACTTCCAGAATGGCCACAAGCAACAATGTCGATCTTGTACCTTTCCCTCCGCTCGCCGACCTCGACCACGTGAAGTTGCGGGAAATTTGGATGGTGAGAAGCAAATGAGCGCCCATGGGGAAGAAAGTAATGATTCTGCAACGAACGCCCTGGCCCTGCTCGCCTCCACCAACGCGGGCGAGGCGGAGGCTGGACATGAAGGCGCCAACGTAGTCCTCCATTTTCTAGGAGGTCTCCCGCATGTCCCACGCCTATGCCTTCACCTGTACGTTGACGGAGCCCCTCCTCCATGGCTTCCACCTTAAGGAGCATCACATGCAATGTGGCGAGCTCGTCGTGGAGGAAGCTAAGATCACTTGCTTCCACACCCCTATGATGCGGGAGCAGTGCCCCTGCTCGCCCCCCCCCCCCCCCCCCCCCCCCCCCCCCCCACAACGACAGTGCATTTTCAGAGTAACCTCCTCTAATTTAGTTGCTAATCACACTGAACACAGTTGCATGGCCCCCCTCATGATGTTTATATGCTTGCAGCCCACATAGAGCCGAACAAAAAAACAGTTTTAGAGCCTTTTATTCCATCGTAAGTTAGGAAGCCTAGCAAACTCGCACCCAATCTACACACGATTCATCTTCCCCAAGTCTCCTTTCTCATCTACTCAAGTAAGTACGCACCGCCGCCGTCCGCCGAATGCGGCATGGACGTGCCGAAAATTGCTCGCCATGGTCATGGGTACCGCCGTCTTCGTTATAGGTACATGTCTCTCCAATCTCCAATTTAATTCGTTCCAATCTCCAACTTAGGCTACAAACGGTTTAGATGTGAAAAATTGCAAAGATCGAACGAGGGTTCCCTAAGCCACTTGTTTCCAATTTAACTCGTATTGCTCAGCCAAGATGATAGGGAAAATCCATCAATGATTTTTCAAAGTCGTTCAAGAGTCAATCATGCTAATAAAATTCTGTTGATTTGCAAACTCAAGAATACCACTACAGCGCTAAAAGCATGTACTAATGATTATATTAAAATGTTGGTCAGCTCAAATGATTATACACGTTGTAGGCTGCTAACCATTGTTATTTCTCATATCCACTATAGTTTTTTTTTCTAGTATTAAAACATGCCCACATATCGAGTTTTCTAAAAAAACGACGTGTCGTCGACTCACTGTATCCATATTGTCCGGATGTCGATACATGTATCTGTATCCGTGCCGCACAGCCATGCATTGTATAAATCGGCCACTTAAAGTTGGCCCCCCCATGCCGAAATCCTGGCTCCGCCCCTGTGCGGGAGCGCTGAGTGGTGAGGAGCTGTAGCTTCTGCAGCAGGTCTCCTAGGTATCCCGTGGACAAGCTCACCACCACCTCTATTTTGCCTTGAGGTTGCGGTGAATGCTAGGAAGCCGGTCTCTTAGGCTGAGAGAAGGATGACTTTTACGGCCCCTCATACTAGCTACTATTATTTGAAGAAGAATACTAGCTAGTTATTGGGGGCAGTTTTAGAATTGTAGCTTGGTTAGATCAATTTATGATGAACTAGAAGCTGTGGCGCGCCCATAAGAAATAATTATGTACACACAAGATAAGTATTTTTTTGGAAAGATTTCAAGATAATTATTTTAATGAATGGAGCTTAACTTTCATTAATACTCCTATATTACGGTGCTTACGAGCCTGAAGCTCAAGAAAGCAAGAAGTAATGATGAGCACCTGATGCTCAAGAAAAGCAAGTTGCACACCGTAATATCTTTAGCCCCTCTCCAGTTATAGAGAGAAGGAAGGGGAATTCATAAGAGTTTTCGCGACCTGAAAGTCTTCAGCCTTGTCTCCCAAGAAATGCAACCTAGTTTTCTGGGATACCGTAGGAAACCAAAAATATATGGACACACGACTATAGTTTGAAGAAGACTCTGGCTTGTATCACCATGCCTGTGCCTGGAAATAAGATTAGGCTCTCGATTTGACATCCTCAGGTAGTAATTACTTACATATAAGCGGGTGCGACCAAAGCTAATCTAAACTAGAATGGCTGCCCGCGCATTTGCGCGGCTAGACTTACTATACTATTTAAAATATTTTTATATTATTGTAAAAGTTTAACATAGTTTATTGTTATTATTTATTTTATACTATATATTTATAAAATAGTGGAAAATAGATTGGAGAATTTCTCACCATCACTCAGTTTGAGTGTGAGATGATTCATCATTTATCTTGGATTGTGTCTTATCTAAATAGGTCGGTTCAAACGTGCCATGTTAAACAACTAACATATGTCATGGTAGAAAAAAATGTGTCAGGCTACAAACAAATATTTTGAAGAAAATGTGACATGCTAAAAATAAGAAAATAGGCCATGCTAGCCAGACATATCACAGTGTATTTTTATAACGGTGTATTTAGAAATCGAAACTGAGTGTATATTGGATATTTTATTATTTCAAAATTTAGCTATTTTGGGCTCATAATGGTATGGTGGGTAAATTAAAAATAAGAATTAGGTTGGGCTCATAATGATATGGTGGGTAAATTAAAAATAAGAATTAGGGATATTTTTAGCTATTGTTATAATCTGAATTTAGATTTTCTTTACTTATAGTGGCATGGAGGGTAATTTAGAAATAGGTGTGAAGCGTATTTTTGGTTTTTTTTATTATTCCGAATTTAGTTATTTTTGACTCATAATGGCATGGTGGGTAATTTACAAATAGGTGTGAGGGGTATTTTTAGCTATTTTTTATTATTCCGAATTTAGCTATTTTATAAATATTTTTAGGGGGTTTGTTGACTAATTTTTTTATAATGACAGTGGTGGATAATTTTCTCCGATTAACGTGGGAATTTCTAGGATTTTAGATCGAACGTGTTGGCTCCTTTTCGTCGTCAAATATGTATACATAACTAGGTAATACCCCGCGCGTTGCTACGGGAGTTTTAAAAATGCCTATTATGAGAAGATATATATGCTTAAACATATTAGTTTGATGATGTATGATTGAAGATTTAAAGAGTTCATACAGTTGAATGATATCTTAAGGTAAGATGAAATCTGGTCTATTGCCGTGTGGGATACCTTAAAATTTGCATTCCCAGCAAATAAATGTGGTAGCAAAATGATCATCACTCACAGAATCTCCAAATTGTTGAATCGTGTGTATTGCCAAAGGATGGCCTTATTTACCATATGCAGCCACTCGACATCCATCAGTCCAGAATCTTATTTCTCAAGAAATGCGAATATCTATTTGAGGATGTGGTGAATGACATACTAGAGAATTGTGGGGGCCTACCACTCAGTTGTCATCTGTATATCCAAGGTGCTGGCCAGTAAACATGTTGTGAAGAAGGAATGGATAAAACTGCGAGATTCCATCTCTTCTCACTTTGAGAAGAGGGTGAATGTGATTTTAATGATGAGCTACAACGACATCTCACGACATATGAAGATGTGCCTCCTGCACCTAAGCATTTATCCAGAGGATTACACAATACAAAGAGATAGGTTAGTCAACAAGTGGACTGTAGAGGGCTTTTTTCAGGAGAAAAGGGATTAAGTGTCCAGGATGTCGCCCATAGTTATCTTGATGAACTAATCAATAGATCTTTGATTCAACCTAAAGGAATTGGTTTCAATGGTAGGGCAACTGCCTGCAAGGTACATGACCTTTTACTAGAACTGATCATTTCAATTGCCTTAGAAGAAAACTCCAGTCGTTCACCAATTATGGTAATGAAGTTTTCTTTTGAGGCCATTGAAACAATCAGTTCCAGCAAAAGGTCGTGTACCTTACAGGCAGTTGCCTTACCATTGAACCCAATTCCTTCAGGTTGAATCAAAGATATGTCGATCAGTTCATTGAAATAGCTGTGGGCGACATCATGGACACTTAGTCCCCATTCTCCGCAAACAAAGCCCTCTGCAGTCTACTTGTTGACTAACCTATCTCTTTGTATTGTGTAATCATCTGGATAAATGCTTAGATATAGGAGGCACATCTTCAGATGTCGTGGGAGGTCGTTGTAGCTCATCATTAGAATCACATTCACCCTCTTCTCAAATTGAGAAGAGATGGGATCTCGCAGTTTGATGCATTCCTCCTTCACAGCATGTTTACTTGCTAGCATCCTGGGTATACAAATGACATCAAATGGTAGGCCCCCACATTTCTCTAGTATGTCGTTCACCACATCCTCAAATAGATCTCTGCATTTCTTGAGAAATAAGATTTTGGACTGATGGATGTCGAGTGGCTGCATTGGTAAATAAGGCCATCCATAGGCAATACACACAATTCAGCAACTTGGAAATTCCGTGTAGTGATGGTCAATCTGCTACCACATTTATTTGTTGGGAGTGCAAACTTTAAGGTATCCCACGCAGCAGTAGACCAGATATCATCAATGATGACGGCAAACCTAACCGAAAACAACAATAGAGCATGATTTCAGTGTAAACAATCCTACGATTCAGGTGTTGAAGTGCAACCTAAAATGGAAGAAGGCTGTGGTAAATGGGCAAGCAAGCAATTCAGTTAAGATCCCACTAAACTGCAGTTATAGACTACTAGTGCTAGTTACCAAGATCCGGACCATACGACTTTTCCTTGGTAAAAAAAACTAAAAAGAAATTATGCACGCAGACCTTCTATTTGAGAGATACTCACTGATCCGTTGAAGTATCTCGAGTCCATCCAATGAACGTACATCATCATCAAGCTCGGGAAGGAGCTGCACCACGCAACATACTAAGACCTCCTTTAGATTCGGTCTCTGGGAAACAAAACTGAAGAATGTGTTGCAGAGATCTTGCAGAATGATTTTTTTTTTCACAAACTCTTCTTGCCAGAGTAGTTTTCCCCATTCCTCCAAAGCCCGCTATAGCCAGAAGCCCCAGATCCTATTCCCTCAACAGCAGCCAGCTTTCGAGCTTCTCGCTTGGTCTGGCAATGACAACAAGGTCAGCCTCTTCCGTGAACAGAGAAAGAAGACGCGGATCGAGGGCTGGACTTCCAGAATGCCCACAGCCCACAAGCAACAATAATGTCAATCTGGTACCTTTTCATTCGCTCGCCGACCTCGACCACGCGAAGTTGTGGGAAATGCTGATGGTGAGAAGGAACTGGGCGCACGTGCGGAAGAAAGTAGTGATTCTTCCGCGGACGAGGCGGAGGCTGGTCGTGAAGGCATCGACGCAGCCCTCCTCGTCATAGGAGGTCTCCCGTATGTCCCGCACCCACCCCTTCACAGGAACGTCAACGGAGCCTCCCTCCTCCATGGCCTCCACCTTGAGGAGCGGTGATTGGCAGGAAGCCTGTCTCCTAGGTTGAGGAGAGCAGCATATATAGATCAGTGGGAAAACGATAAAAGAGGTGATGATGTGTTCATGCTTGCTTGCAACTGTAGGACAGCTCTCCTGGTTGCGGCAGCAAGATCAAGAGAAGCGAGAGCTGTTGTGTGTCCTGTGTTTGCATGCTTTTCTTGCCACTCACTCAAAGCTCCCCGATCCTTCGAAACGTTACCGATTCCACAAGTTATTCTTCTTCGTCTTCTTTTTCATGCATGACAGTATGACCCAGGCTAACCATTGCTCGCTGAGCAGTCTTACTGTCCAAAATAATGGCCATTAGTTATCTTAAACTAATGGCCATTAGTTTGAGGGCATCTTTGTAATTTACTATTAAGTAATAATTTTAAGTTTTGTCAATTGACTTTTATTTTATAGGAGTCAGCCCACGTTCACGTTCCTGTGCAGCCCAACAAGTAAAAAGCCCAACTAGATTTTTCCGGAAACGCATGCACCTCGACGCTATTCGACCCACGCCGCCGCCGCCGCAAGCTGGTCGTGCCATCGTCTTTCCAGAACAGTGCAACAACGCCGCCATCGCCCATGGACACCCGTCCTTTCCCCCACCCGTCGACCCCCATCGCTCTTTCCATTGAAACCGTTCTTCCCAGTTCTGTAGGCTTGTGATGCCGATGCATCATAATGTTTTTTTATTTTATTAAACTTGCAACTTCGATTGATGTTTGATCAAGCTACAGACCGGATTGTTATCATAATCTGATGTGCGGCGGCAGGACGTACCCTAACTGGCTAACAACTAATAATAATGAACAATATAATATTTGAATTAATGAACACAGAAATTCATTAGCTTACTAGTTTGATTTTATTTATGCGAAACAGAATTGCTGATTATAAATATATTATTTTCCCATATTACCCTTACTAATGGTCATTAGTAGTAGATTTCTGATATTAAATCCAGACCGTTGGATGAAACTAATGGCCATTAGTTTGAGATAACTAATGGCCATTATTTTGGACAGTAAGACTGCTCTCGCTCGCTACAGAGACTCTGCAAATCGTATTTACACACTCGGTCACTGCACTTAACGCCGAAGAACCGGAACTCTCTGATAATTAATCGCATGCCATTTGTGACATCTCAATAGCCAACGCTTAAAGTTCTTTAATTATCACCCAACTCAATAAGGCACGGACATGCGTGTCCTGCAAGCCAAGAGCGGTCGGTGGCATCAGGAACATGCAAGTACCTTAGAGCGTCCTCAAAGGTAGAGGCGGCATTTACTCTCCACATCATTTAAGAGGCAACATAGGAGTTCATGTCAACTCTAAAGTAATGAGTGGCCCCACATGTCAGTGCCTAAATAAATGTTAGAGATTGCCTCTTGAAGAAGAGCTAGCAGCCTTCTCTCTCTTCTTTTTCTCCAATAAACAATTCTAAAAGTTAGCTAAGAAGCAACCATTGCTCTTATGGTTCCCATGTCACACGCCAGAAAACGGAGGCGTAATATGCAGCCCCCGGCCGTCACGTTGCCGGCTCCACAAGTTATTTCTTCTTGTCCTTGTTCTATGACAGAGCCATTGACCCATTGCTTGATATATAGAGATTAGTGCTCGTCTTTGCTCTCTCTATGCCTTTCTTCTCTTTACTCCTTTCTTTGCTTTGTTCCATTCTCTTCAATTAAGACGTACAGACGGGTTGCTTTGTTCTCTTTATGCCTTTCTTCTTTTGAACTCAACGTACAGATTGGTTTGCTCTCTTTAGTCTTTGTCTTTCTTCTAAGAAGTGGGCATTAGCTCACTGGTTGTTATGCCTTCCTTGATGCTGCTCTGTTATGAAGCCTAAATGGTATGCAACATGTTATTGTACTTTGTACAGTTTCTACATTAACAGGTAAAATTGTCTAACATTAGAATTATTTCATTGTGCATATAATGATTCCTTGCTACAATCTCTTACATATGTAGAGGATTTATCGTTCCCTTGTCACCCACGTCATACATCCAAATCACTGGCTGCTTGTTCTTTTTATCCGTTGCATAAATAGTCGGACAGGTAACAGTGCAGTTTGCTTATTGTTGCTCTCTTCTGAATCCCCCAACGATACAATGCGGCAGACGTATCTAGGATGTCACATCAGCCCCTAAATCACAGCTAAAACCAAGAGCCAAGTTTGCATATTATTTTTTGTCGGATAATCTTGAAATCATTATAAATGTATTTTCCTTAACATTACCTGGATAATACCGTGGAGAAAGGATATCATCCCTTTTGAGGAAGAAGGGATATCTTCCTTTCATTGATTAATATATTTGATGCAGCGTCGAAAACCATTCATTCGTGGGCTCATGCTCTGAAATCTCCCAACAAAAGCAAATGGCTAGAGTTATTAGTTCATAACGTCTCCCACATTCCCACAAAACTACTAATGGCCATCGTGCGTATATGCTCTGTTTCCACCGCCTAAACCGCTTAAGTGCCGCCTAGGCGCTAGGCGGAGCTCCACCGCTTCGCTTTCAACTAAGCTGCTAATTAAGCATTTTCCTCTATTTTTCCAATAAATATGTGTTAATATGCAATGTTTTCACTATTTTTCTTTATATTTTTATATTTATTTGCTAAAAGTACAAACGCCTAGGACCGCCTAGCACCGCTTAAGCGCCACCTAGGCACGCCTAGGCGCTAGGCGGTGCTCAACCGCCCGTTTAGTTTTTCCGATTTTTAAAACATTGTGTTTCACACAAATATCTCTTGATATAAATAATAAATCAGTGTCCCACTACACATGTACAACATACGGCATTTTAGTTTGTAGTCAAGATACAGAAAACAGAGGAAGATGAGAAGAAGAAAACAATAAGAAAAGCTATGCATAGCATTTGGAAGTAGGAATATGGGGCAACAGGGAAACAATTATTTTTTAAAAAAATAAATAGAATCACGTCGGGACAACATGATTCCATTATTTTAAAAAACAATAGTTGTGGTTTCCCAAAAAATTCAGACCATGATTTTATATCATTACTGGAGTGCATTCATCTCGAAAACTGCGTACCCACTAAACATGAAATGAAATATGAACTCTTCTCCCGTATGTGGAAGCCAAATTTGATCACTAGTAACTGCGTATTTTTTTATCTAATGTTTTGCTACATTAATAGTTGGACTGGCATACCTCAGAACACTTAACCCTGCAACTTGCTTGGTGTTGCTTTGTTCTGAAGCCCCAATGGTATCAATGCGACTGAAAAAATCTACATTTCATACTAGGTTGCCAGTGAATCACAGCTAACCAAGAGCAAAGTTTGCATACTATTTTTTATTTTTTTGGGATGCATCGTGCATTATAATCTAAAAATCATTATAAAGTTATTTAGCTCAATATTAATATGATAATTGAGTAGAAAAAGGGCATCTTTCTTTGATCTGGATTTAATGCAGCATGGAGGACCGTTCATTACACATCTCATGCTCTGAAATCTACAGTGAAACGTATATGCAAGTTATTGATTCATAACGTCTCCCGAAGCTAAACTCAGGCAACAAAAATTTATACCTCGGGCTAGTTGAGTATATCTCTGTACAACTACCCGGTTGCCCCTATTCACTATGCCTATTATATGAGGCAGAGGCTTGGCAGTTTCAGTACGGAATAATGCAGGTGCTCTACCAGCAGTAGCTTCTTACTAGAAAGCAAATAGCTTGCTAGCAAAAACAAATAGAATTAACAGGTCAAAACTCAAGCTCATCGCTCAAAACCCTCAAGAATTGGATAGAGATCATGCTAAAAAGCTGCCCATTGATGGCAACTAGGTAAGAACAAGATGCCACTGCACATGCTGCCCTATATGGCTAAATGAGATGCTTGATGCTGGTCATAGCGGTTAGGAGAGGATGTAAATATGCCATATGGGCCATCATCGCCGAGTCCATGGATTCTTGGCAGGCCAGTGGCATGTTCATCAAGGTTGTAGCCTTCTCAATTTTTTCAGCTTCAAGGGGAAATTCTTCAAGGGTCTGAAAAGTAAAATGTCAAAAGATTGCAGGACAGATAAAAATGAGAATATTTAAGAAACTGTAAATACCCTATGTGCCTGTTCAAGAACTTCAAGTGTTTCTTGAATACGTTGCCGTCTGATAATTACTTCATCAGTTTCTCTCATCAATTCATTGAGCAGGTTATCTCTACACAGCAAATCAACATTTCAGAGTGGATTCTTCTGTAAGAAAACTGTAATCAGAAGCAATTATAAGCAAAAGATGGGTGCAAGCACCTATATAGTTTCCGAATTAAAAAGTTGTGCAGCTCCCTCTTTGTATGGTTGACCTGAGATAAAATGATCCGTTAAACAACAGTATTACCAATACACAGCAACCTGAGACTAGAGCCCTGTTGAACATGAATCAACAAACAATGATAGCTTTAATGCATAATGACTAAAGGGCATGAATAATGACCTAAGGAAACCATATAACTGTTCTTGCATAACATGTTTACGAGTAACCAAAAGGAAAGTCAGTTCTAGCATGAGATGCTGTTAAAGGTGGGCATTTTTACATGCCTTTCACTCTGATGTACAAATACATAAATGCAGGTAGCTTCTCTGATAACTACTATAGCTCTTTTGGATAAAGATTATTTACTACTTTCACAACAGGAAATAAATTCATACCGCCAACAAAAAATTACTGATTTGCATATGCTTTTGATAATAATCCAACATTAATATAAACGTACAGCATTCAATATCTGTGAATACTGGAGCAAAGAATTACATAGTGCTGGAAGTCCAGTAAAGTAATATCCATATGTGATTGCCAATGTAGATTTTAAAGATACTGCAGAATTGTGGGAGGTAAACTTACAAAAAGTGCATTACAGCCTTCGGAATCGCATCCTCGATATTTTTTCACAATGTCATAGTAGGATTTGATCAATAATTCACAATAGCTATCTCTGTTGCATCCAGCTCTGGGTGGTTTTCCGATGGCTTCAAGGTAATAGGTGGCTAGTACAAATATGGAGAAGAATTTGATGTAAAAATAATTATTAAAAAGATACAAACCCCAACTTCCTAGACTCGCATGTGATAGTAAACTCACCTCATTAAGGTGAATCATAGAGGATATGTTATCTAGCCTGCGAGCTTGTGGGCCTGTGTTGCTTGATGAATTCCCAACAATGCGAGTTACCCATCTGACACGACCACCTTCCTATATTTTTAAAGTCAGATGACAGTCAAAAGTTCAATCTCTATGTAAAGCAAGAACAATCAATTAATTGACAACACTCGGGCCATTTTTTAATGGTTCTATTTTTTTTTACACATTTGATAGCTGCATGGACATTCAATCTCATCACTACTAGTAACTACTAACTAGAACCGACCAATTAAATTCTTGACTAAAGTATATTCACACCAATGTACATTTCAAGTGAACAAAAGCTCCAAACAATAGTAGTAAAAATCAACCGGATCAAATTGTGTCAATCTTGAGGTAACACTATGGTCATCCAAAAAATACCATTTTCAGAAGGAAGATAACTCAGTCACAGCAAAGCCAGAACTAAATGGCAATCTTGCCAAGATATCAAACCTTCTAACAGAGAGTACTGAACATATTGCTTGGTTAATCATAAAATACCAGATAACTGGTTGACCTAAAATAAGAGTATACCTACATCACTAGATGGTGACTATAGAACATCAATACTACCTAAAAGATAGTAAGATAAATAAACAATTAATTTAATGCAACCCAGATCAAATTGTGGTTTCACACAAAAATATAGGGATAAATCCATAAAGTAAAAAGATGCAGGTGAAGCATGTGATTAACATAACTAAAGATGAACAGATTTACCTGCATTCACATCAGGCTGCAATACCTGTCCAGCAGAAATAGAAGATAGACAACAAAATCAGGACAAACTAAAAACAGGTAACATTTTTGTACCAACAAAGTATCTTGAAGTCTGAAAACCTGCTCAGTGTGTTGCTCCTCTGGTACCATCTCTTGGAAAAACAGCACGTAACTTTTGACTTCTTTCAGCCGTTAACTGTGTATCAGAACCAACAGGAATGCCATCCTACAGTGACAAAAGACACAAGGGGTAAGCAGCACTATTGCTCTCTCCAGACTAGAAACAATGCAGATAATGCAATTGATATCTTACATGTCATATGATTTGGAAAACATAGATATTTTTCTTTTTGTTGACATTAGGACAGCTTATTTAGTGCAAACTTGCACTAACTAATCTGTCCTAGCATCAAGAAAATGAAAATGGAGTACAATGTGCGACTAGAGAAGGTTTGGTATGGTAGCACCAAGTGTACACACAAGCAACAGAAGTCACAATCCCATAGGATGAGGGTAGGCGGAGAAGAAATGCGAAATTGTCCATATTTTCTTTTCAAGTAATTTTCCTTCATATACAGATCACCAGAGGGCCATAACGGCCATCCAATTGTTAAACAGAGCAGAAGAAAGTAGAAAGAAGCATTGCAACACACAGGAAATGAATTAGGCAAAAGTGAAAGATTTGCACAGGATTCCATCATTCAGTGGCAGTAAAATTCTCCTATATGCCCATGCAGCATTACAAATCTGAGAGACTGAGATGCAAAAGTACCTTACGAACCAATAAAGCAGTTGATGTTTTCGAAGGTAGAGCTTCATGCTTAGCAAGCTCAACAACCTTGACACCTCCGACAAAGCTTGGATGTGAAGTATTTATGTAATCCATCTGTAACAGAAGTACTAGAGTTGTTACCGTTTACCGAACAAAATTATATAATACAAATATAATGCAAGTACATGCCTGAGCACAAGTAAAAAGAATGCGTGTCATATTAGAGCAACTCCAACAGCTTACCCAAAACTGAGTATCTAAAATCAGTTTTTTCAGACTACCAAAACAGTTTTCTGGCTTTAGGTAGCCTGAGCTTTTTCCAGTCTACCCAAATCAGACTACCCATATCCTTGGGACCCAGAGCTTAGCACCTGGGCATTCAAACATGCAAGGTAGCAAAGGATGTTCAATGACAATTCCATAGATGAGAAACTTTTCAAAAATGAAGTTGAAATATATGATATTTGTCTTTATGTTGTACGTTTTACACTCAAAGAAACATGATTTTGATGCACATTGCTTGCACATATATATACGAGCTAAAGACACATACATATAGTTCATTGCTTAGACAAATTTTTGGGCATTCAATTGAATGCCCTTAAATCAAGGCAGGTCCACCCCTGTCCCTCCCTCCCTCGTATAATGCAAGTACATGCACAAGCACAAGTAAAACCCAAGTGTATCATATTAGAATGCATCTGTAATTTCACTAGGAAGTGATGATCCTCAGAATTCCTAGGGTTGTTCGGACACTCTAGAACAATCCATCCCTCCATCCATCTCCATCTCTCTCCCTCCCAGCGGTGCAGAGCAGGCAGGAATGGACCTCTGCTCTCCGTTCTCCCTCACTGTAGGCGTTGACAATGCCCATCTCCCGAAGCACCTAGGCACCTATTTAACTGGTGCCTCAGAAACCATGACTACCAAAACTGGCACCAGCATGGTACATGGGAAGAGAACTATGAACATGACAAATTATGAGCTCATCAAGGTCCGTTGTTATTTGAACTGGCAAAAAACAGCATGGCAATGAATATTTCCAAGAAAAGTACACAATTTACATTGAAAAGGATAAGGATATCAAAACTGGTAAAACAAAAAAGCATCAACAGCAATCTACATTCGAAAGGATATGGATATCCTATAGTGTACAATAAACTTTTTTTTTCATCCTGGTGGTTAATGACTTAATTATTACCTTCTCTTGGACAATAAAATTGGGGAACGTTAACACTGAGACATACTCCCTCCGGTTTTAAATTGTTGACGTTCGACTATTTGAGTTTCTTTGACCGTTCGTCTTATTCAAAATATTAGCTTAAATATGCAAAATTATAAGTTAGATTTCAATTTCCTGTAGTGATGAAACTAATCATAAGAAAATCTATGATAAATTTTTAAATATTTTGAATAAGACGAATGGTCAAACGTATCTCAAAAATAGTCAAACGTCAACAATTTAAAACCGGAGGTAGTAGTATTTTGTTGTGGAAGCAATTCAGTGGTTAACTGCTAAGAAATAAGAGAGTAAACACTTGCCTCCATTTCAATAATATGGGTTATCATTGTCTCTGCAGGTCGAAGACCATCTCTTAAGAAGTTGCTAACTACTTCAGTCATCCGCCTTTTAAGGATTGGAAATTTCTGAAGCTCGTCAGTCAAGCAACCATGGCTTATCTGCATTGATTAGAATATTTTATACAGTTTGACTAAAGGTTCATAGGACAGAAATAAGTATAGAACATTCTTATAGGCACATACTTTGATCAACTCATCATAGATAAATTGTGCACACTGAACACTAGGATCAAGCAGACGAACTATCTGCTTTCGCACAAGAATCTCAAATGGCACCTGAAACTCAACATAAAATCACACAGCTGAGCATGCCAAGGTGTTAGGTAAAAGAAAGATGAATCAGAATCACAAAGAAAGGATTGCAACAAACAACATACCTCTGGCAAAAACGTAGCACCCTTTGGCCCGCCAGAGTTCTGGATGGCTGTGCGTATATCTTCATCAGTTATACTCTTACAAGGGTCAATTTCCTGTGGTATGAATAAGTAACTAAGAATTATGGAATACCAGACGAGGCGATTCAAAAAAGAAAATTGCAAGTTCTTGCTAAGGAAATGGTGGCAATAAAAAGAAGTTAGCAGGATGGATGGAGATCAGACCTAATCATCCAAGTTGATAGGGGAAAAAAATTCAATTTTTCCTACCCATCCAAAGGGATATCCCCAGCTATCCACATATACTGTTTATGTAGTTTGTAATGCCTCACAACACGAATACATAATAATGTCACAGCCGAAAGTAAGTATGATGTCAACAACCTAACAATTAGACATAGCAGCAGGGAGGTTATATTCTATGACACAGCACTTTTATACCAAACATGTTAATAAGGAGAGGTACAGACAGGCCTTGCAGCCAAAATAAACTATGACCCGATCACAGCTGCTCTTTGCCTGCAGCATAATTCATACTTGATGCAAATTATCAAGATAAGTGTTTTGTGGGATGGCTACAGGAGAACTTTAACTATGCTGTCTCAAGGGGCATGTCTCATTATAAATATTTATCGATCGTATAATTTTAAGGCCAAACTTGATCTACATTAAAAAGAAAAACAAATAAATCAAAAACCAAGAAAACGAAGAGAAAAAATATTAACCTCTATGATTTTGCATGTAAAAATACATTGATTCAGTCCCCATTTCCGACCCAATATTTTATAAATGCCGTCCACATGCTCTTACTTAGAGATTTAGTGAGGCATTAATTTCGGACGTCTAAACTAGCTAAATATTTAAAGTTTCTGCTAACCTCCAAACTTTTGACAAAAATTGACTGAAATATGTAGTGAATCCTCGCTCCGCCAGAAAGTTTATCTGTTGACACTCTATTTTTTCCCTCCACCATAGAAGAAAAAGCTAGGAACAGGGAAAACAACAAAATATTAGAATATCATTGCTTTAATAATAGTAACTGACAGATAAAAAAGGGACATCAAATTGCATCAGTCGTGTCATGATAAATGATCTACTAGCTTGGTTTTTATTCGCTAATATAAACATTAAAACAATTGACAAGAAACAGAAGAAAATGATCCCTGATACAAGGGAAATAAAAAAGATACATGGAAAACCCTAATTTAACAACTAACTTTAAATAAAGCAATTACTGGATGGGACTATAATGTTTTTTGCGACCATTAGAACATTGAAGCAACATAATAGGAACCTGTAATTCTAGTTTACAAGATATGATGGCAAAAAATGGTGCAGTCAACGGTTTTATGAAGGCAGAACACATTTTTATGTTCACCTTCACAATATTTTCTCAATATATTCAACAGCTTGACTCCCTGGCCAGCCTACAATCATCAAGTAAAAGGACATGGTTAAAAGGGTAATAATGCAACTAAAGTAAATTTCACAAGACGTGCTGAAAAATGACAGCAAAAAAGTTCAAAGAAATAATTTTTACAAAAATACACATGCTGAAAACGATCATGAAACCATTTCAAGGAAACGAACTAATTCAAGGAAACCATAATCGCCCCACATCTTTCTCTCTTGTTTTCCCTTTGTTCTTTATCTTTGTTGCACGTAAAGTTCAGTCTTGTTTTTATTAATAAATTTTTGCATGGTATGGGCTTCTCCTACTGTATATGCCCTCAGAAAAAAAATAAACTAATGCGGAGTGAACCAAGTAGATCACTGAGTACCTGTAGGGTCGAGCGATCAGATAGACGATGTCAAGCTAACAATGGCAACAGGTTGTGAGTTTCATTAGAACTCATAGAAATGTGTGCATTTCGTGACTGTTTCCAGCCTTTTATTTGTAGTTTTACAGAATTCACCCATGTTACAGTAAAACACGAACCAACATGCCCATGAAATCAGATAGAAGGCCAAAAAAGAGCACTAGACTGCGCTAATAGGAGAAAATACACGCAAACAACCCATATGTAAGTGGTTTGACAAACAAGGCACATGAATTTCGCAATTGGTGCAAGCCATCTGAAAATTGCTAAGGTATATACACAGTTGGTAATGGTACATATCTGGTGCTCCATGACAACTAATGATAAGCCAAATATTAAAGATTAACAAGTGTGAAGGTGTGTGTCAACATAATTACCGTTGATTCAACAGTATCACCGTAGACAGCATGTTCCTTTGCAATTGCTACCAACTGAGCATTTATGCGGGTTTTCAAGCTTGGAAGCATCTTTCTGATGTGCTTTAGAAGAATCTGCAAAAAGGGACAACTTTCAGCCCTAATAAGTTCCATAGATATATATTATTAGCAACTTTAATAAAATTCTTTGTGCAATATCACAAACAGTATCTATAGACAACCAAAAATCTCGCTATATATTGCATAGCCACATAAGAGCAAAATGGCTGCAGTCTCAAGACACTAAATCACAGAATATATCGAGTATCATAACAAATTCAGTAACTGCAATATGATAATATAATCTAGACTTCAAGAGTTCTAATTGTAGGTCCATATTCTGCAGTGTTTGGTAACCTGATCGGGGCCATGCAGCTCTGGAAGCTCCAACTTAAGCATGAATATTTACTTAAGCCATTAAGGTATACTAATCGAGATTAATATTGCATACATCCAAGTAATGTTATGTAAACCTTTCCTAAAAACCCGAGTTCGTCAATGTTTGTTTGTTCAGGGTATTAACAAATAAATCCAGGGAGGCCAACAAAAGGGATACAAAAGGAAGTATAACAAGTAAATATACCGTATTTAGCTTCTTGGCCAACTGAGGAACACCACAGCAATGTGAAAGACCATTATAAGCCTGTTAATACCACCAAAAAATCACAAATTATGTAACAAAATATTTCCAATCCGTAATAGAAAATAATGCAGAGACAAATTCATAAGTTCTTGGCCTACAGGTAGAGTCGAGAAGAATTTCTCCTCAAAAGCAAGTGCATCTTTAACGCTTCGGCTGAAGTTGATATCCTGTTGCAGTCAGCTATTTAGAAGTACAAATACAAAGATTGCAAAGCAGCCGCAAGAACTCATGACAACCGGTTCCAAAGAAAAGGAAATGAAATCATTATAGCTAAGCATGTACCAAATTGCTGTTTGTAATATCATGATTACAACCAGAAAAAAACATCACAGTAAAAAATATGGCTAACCCATATTTTCCCTTAGCAATATTAGAATTTAATTTTCAGTAGCACAGGACAATGATCTCCAAAGTTGGCTACCATATACACAAAGTCAAGATACTTTGGAGCTGAATTTATTTCAATAGAAGCTGAATGAGTTCTTTTATTGCAGTACCTCTTGGCTTCGATTTACAACACCAACATAACCTAACTTGAGTGGGATCACATTTCCCAGTAAAAAGTTACGAGCATCAGTGCCCCTGTCCATGATATCTAACTAAAGACATTGAAACGAGGATATCAAAATCAAAAGTGATCATGAAGTAATGAAAGACTCTGAAATATTAATTGTGAACAGTATATCAATACCTTGGTGATAACACCAATTGTGCGAGATCCTGCCAGTAAGACAGCAATAATAGTTCAGGCTTACACTTAACTAGATGTCAATTATAAAGGAACTAATAATCATTTGAGTTTGATTACCATCAGGATCAGCAAGCCTTGCCAGTTGCAGTGCATCCGAATTGGCTAAATCTGCATTAGCTGGAGAGACTGCCAAGATAATACAACTTGGATGCTTAATGTATTGCATGATCATTGTTCTTATTTTTGACTCAATGTCACTAGGCTGGTCTCCAACTGGCACCCTTGTTATTCCAGGCAGGTCAACCAAGGTGATGTCTAGGACGTTTGGTGAAAAGATTTTCAGACGAATTTGTTTCTCAGAAACGCCTTTGTTATCTCCAGCTTCTTTGTCCGTTTCTGACTGAAAGCAATCAATCTCTTTCGTTTATGAAAACATAGGAAGGTATATAATAAAACTTTTTCAAAAAGTAGTATCACAGGTGGCATTAATGGAAAGCGTAGAATAGGATTACAAAAATGTAATGCTGACCATTAAGCGTTCAACAACGGTGTCCAGTGACTGTAAGGGCAGAATAAACAGAGGTGTAGGAAGAAATTAAAATATTGTGGATGTTTATTTGTCTTTGGCCTTCAGTGGATAAAGCAAACAAGATCAACTGATTAAATAGAAACTAAGCAAATGTAAAGCATGTTGGCTAAAAAACTTCATGATTCATTGACTGCTAAAGACTGGCAACAAAGCTACAGTCAGGTTTTGCGACAGTCATCATCTTTTCCACATTTCAGCCATAGCCCATAGGAAAATGAACGAAAGTTGACCGTTATTAATTTAGTCTTGTCAAGTCCAAGGAACAAGAATACGGCCAACGATGTATTAAACGAAGCATGAACTACCAAAATTCGACAAAAACTTCATTTTGTTCACTTTCTATACATAGGTGTTTACGCCCAAATCAGCGTGCTGTTTCCTCCAGCAGCACGAATTAGAAATTAAATTTTCAGAATTGCTGTAATTGTATCCAAGCAATCCTTTAGTAGCTACAAACAGATCTCCCCTGCCTCGACCGATACACCAACCACATAGCCAAAATGCAGCGAAAAAGCGAGTCAGCGGCAACCACAGCGTCGCGGAAGTCAGGGAACTGACCTGGATCTCGCGCTTGATCTGCTCAAAGTCGTGGAACCGGCGGCCGGGGGCGTGGAGGAACTCCCCCCACTCCTCGGCGGCCGAGTGGCGCACAAGCTGGAGCACGAGCGGGCGGCGGGTGCAGATGTCGGGCCCCCGCGGGAGGAAGTCCCGTCCGACGAGCGCCTCCAGCACGCTGGACTTGCCGCTGCTCTGCCCGCCGATCGCCGCCACCTGCGGCAGCTCCAGGCCGGCGGCGTCGTCGCCGTCCAAGCGAGCGATGATGTCCTGCAGGCTGTTGACCAGCGGGATCACTGCCTGGCCCACAGTCTCCGCCGGCGCCGCCTCTGCCGCCGCCGCCGCCGACTTCGCCATCGCCGCCGACAGAGTAGGGTTTTGGGACAGGTGGGCGGCGCGCGGTTTTTTCCTCTTTTTTTTCCTCTTGTTTCGGTTGGTTTTTGGAAGTGGAGGAAGTGTTGTGTGCTTACTTCCTGCTTGGTGTTGGTACCTGCTCTGAACTTGCACTGAAAGATGGCGTCTTCAAATTTTGAACTAGATATTCGGAAATCTATGCATGCACGTGCCAAATATTTCTATAGTATGATTTTCAACATCTTTTTTTATTATATATACAGTATAAAAAAATATCAGTGGTCCAAATAAACTCAGACGCACAAAGAAAAGAATAATTTTAAAAGTTGCTTATCAAAATTTGTTTATCCTTTTTACAATTTGTGTTCACTTTCTAAACTCAATGTCTAGTTGAAGAAAAAAAATTTCAATCTTCTGAGCATAAATTTTATTTGGCAAATTTTACACATATAGACAAAATGACACAAAACATGTTTTTGTTACAATTTTTATTTTTAAACTTTTTAAAAATAAGGCAACTCAAGGCATGTGTTTCAGCTAAACTTTTAAACAAAATGAGTCAATTTTATTTTTAAACTTTTAAACAAAATATAGTCAATAATTACAATCACACTATGTTTCATTTTTATTATTTTTTTAGATTTTACATTATGGAGCTCGTGCGACAATGCCACGATTGTTAGGATAGAACAACCATGATGATCACCATTTTACTGCAAGCTAACATAGATGATGATTTGAGAAAATGCAGATTGAAGGAATTGTGTTAATCTGAACAACAAAACAAGTAAGTGCGTATTTGGCTTAGAGTTTGAGTGAAGCTAAATTTGCACATATCTAATAACATCAGGACGTATTTGAATATTACATGCTAAACTGCACTTAATAGCTAACTTGATAAACCTATTCACATCCAGCTTGTTAGCATCATAATTCTATTGACATGTCATTGCTAACTTATACTTTATCTCTGTAATTAACATCATGCGGCTATAATATGACCCATAAATCGTACATTTGATCTGTGATCTAACGAGGCATTTCAATCATTGTAATTCAATCTGAATGTGTATGGTGAGTATATGATTTTTCATCTGACTTTGTCGTAGCGGTGCACCGATCACAATGTGTACATTTGAATTAGAGTCGACAAAATATTTATTGGCGGTATCAAACTAATATGTTTATGTTTGATTGGGCAAATATTTACCCGTTTTGCGCATTCATTTTTTGCGCCAACTTACTAACGAGCGCATTTTTTACATCATTATTTTAGCAGGGAACAAAGACAACAGTTTGATATTGCCCTAATTTGATACTGACTAAATTTTTGTTTGATTTGATAAGCTCTTTGGACCCAAATGCCAAAATCGGGTTCGATGATACAACCACGGGTTGGAGCGTCAAACCAAACTATCAACCAACTACAAACAATTCAAATTAAAAGATAGCTCTTAAGCTTGCTCGCATCAAACATAAATCAAATGATAGCTCTCAGGCTTGCTCATAAATTAGGCAAATCAATTTTGCTTAACTGGTTTATCATTGGTACAAACTAGTCTAACCGTGTTAACTGAGTAATTTATCATTGGTATAAACCAGCGAGACCCAGCCGCGTGAAAATTTGTGATTCACAAGAACAGTTACAAATTTCTTATTGTTCAGTGTTCACTCTGAGTCAAACTTTGTGCTGCAGCTTGGACTGGTTTTTTCACTGTCCGCGCTCTTGGAGTGACTCCAACGGGTGCTCTATTGGGCACCTCTACCGAGAATGGGTTCTCAAACTCAAAAAACATCTCTCCAACACGCGATCCGAAGCCGGAACCCATTTTAGACGAGGAGCATCCCGCAACCCACAAATAGAGCTTCTCCCGCGGCGACCCATCCCACCCCCCTCCCCCCCCCCCCCCCCCCCCCCCCCCCCCCCTACAGCTCCGCCGCCGACCTCCCCACTTGCGTCCGGGCTCAGCCCCGCATCGAGCCCCCTCTCTCCAACAGTTCTGCCCGCCGGCCACTACCCCGCCCCGCGGCCGTCGCGTCTGGCCCTCCTCTCCCCCGGCCTTGCCCTCCTCCGGCGACGGCATCATCCTCCTCTCCTCGGCCTCGCCCTTCTCAGCGGCGGCGGCGGCTACGTGCTGTGCCTACCTGGAGCCTGAAGCGGCGGCGACGGACCTGAATTTTAGGAACAATTTTAGATCGTGCCTTTTTGGCCGGACGACAACCCATTCCTAGTTTGGGTCTCACTAGTCAGGCAATCGATTAATAATAATAATAATAATAATAATAGTAGTAGTAATCACGCACTCGGCACTCGCGCTCGCGCTCCCCTGCAAACGCTTCGGAGTTCGGACGAGTCAGGCTCCCCTGCTCACATCCATCCCCATCTCCACCGCACACCGGCCACTCATGGCCACCACCCTCGCCGCCCCTCCCTTCCTTCCCGCTTCGCTGCCAGCGCGGGCAGCAACGGCGCGGACAAGGAGGAGAAGGTCCACGAGGCCCTTCCTCCGCGCCACGTGCGCCTACGCGCTCCAGGAGGGCCAGTCCCGCCGCTTTCACCGCTTGCCCTGCGGCCTCGACCTCGAGGTCATTGCCCAGAGCCCGTCTGTCCCGGCCCCTGTCGAGCGGCCGCCACTGGTGTTCGTGCACGGTAGCTTCCACGCGGCCTGGTGCTGGGCGGAGCACTGGCTGCCCTTCTTCACGCGCGCCGGGTTCCCCTGCTACGCCCTCAGCCTCCGCGCCCAGGTGTTTGTCGATTTGCCTCTATGCGTGGTTGCTTGTGCTGCATTGTGGCACTCACTTGACACATTCGTCAGAACGGCGGTATCTGCCTGTAGAGCACACTGCATTATCAGCCGCACTGACTTAGTTCTGATCTGTTTCAGGGTGAAAGTAGTGTTCCACCAGGACAGTGGCAGGCACACTCGAGGTAATTAAGATAAGCAGAATTCTACTGCATTCAGATAGCCACAATTCAAAACTTTTCAAGGATTCCAGCATTTGATGTTGTTCTGACAGTTCATGTTTAACGCTGCTTCCATGTAGTTTAATGTTTAACAGATTTACAGCACAATGTAACTTTACATGGAACATGTTAAAGTGTTAATTCAGGTTGGTTACGCTGTTCTCTCCGCATGTATTTATGTTGTAAACACTTCAAATCTCTCACATGAAGAAATATGCTAAGGAAACATCAAAATAATTCGGGAAAAAGGATCAAACATAACTTTCAATGAATTGTCACACCATTCTTGACACCCTGGCACAATATTTTTTTCTCCATTCAAGTAGAGTTGGTCCATTTTGCCGTCCCAGTATACATGAACCAACATGTGATTGACTTGCAGTAGACACATACGGGTGATATTGCTGATTTTATCAAGGATGAGGTCCCCTTGCCTCCTGTACTGATTGGACATTCATTTGGAGGCCTGATTGTGCAGCAATATATATCATGTTCACAAGGTATGCTCCCTCAAAGATGGTAGATAGCAATACTCATTCAATTTGCCAGTTGCTATTGCAGTTTCCTTTGCATGTTTAACACGTTTGTGCTCCCTCTGACCTGATTTGCATCATGTGGACTTAGAAATTGCAGTCACATCGATATGCTAGTTCGAAAATCTTTTGCGAATAGATTTATTACTTGCATACATTTTGAGGAAACCAACAAGCTACGGAGACACACCATACTTAGCAAAATTTCTTTTAACATGGTGTTATTCACTGGAGTATCTTAAGTTTTTCTTTGCGGATTTTCACTGGTTGTTGTTACAAGTCTGAACTGTTTTGTCTAAATACTTAGCTGTCATATTTGACCCTTGCCGAGATATATAAGAATCATGGGTGTTGACAGGTACTCATAGATATTGTGCATTGGCTACTACAAAGTTTCAATATGCAACCAGACATGAGAACTTGTAACCCATAGGTTATAAAATTTTAAAATTATGCTAAAGCTAAACCTAATGAATCTACATAAAGTGCACGTGTCATTCTCCCTTGATAAGCTGATTCCTCAAAAAAAACAAGGCTAAGTTGAACAGGATGAAATCAGATGCTTGCTGAGCATTTCTACGAATTCTCTTGAGACCCTTCCATAAAATCAGATGTGTTGCCATCTTAGGTGTCTATAATTGTATTGATTGAGTGTCCTGTACTCCTTTTTCAAATGGTTATTTATGAGTAAAAACTATTTCATTCCTCATCAACTGATAAATGTATCACAAATGTATAACTTGCTTTTAGGTTCAGAACAGAACTTTTTGCAACAAAAGTGTGTAATGATGATCCCCAGTGTATCAAATGTAACTTTCTTTATTCTAGGTTCTGAACTGCTGCATCCAAAGCTTGCTGGTGCTGTTCTTGTATGTTCTGTGCCTCCCTCTGGAAACAGGTATGTCTCACGTCATCCACTGCAATTTACCATCTTTATCTTACTTTCATCATCATGCAACTCCTCTGTATCATTTATCTACAGTGGATTGGTATGGCGCTACCTTTTGACCAAACCAGTTGCTGCGGTAAAGGTAAATGAATCTGCACTAGTACACTTTTCTGTTAAAATCCATTTCTTGGACGTGTTCGAATTTTCTTGATATAACCTATTTTTGCAATCGTTCATCTAGTAGCAAGCACTTGTTTAAACTTATATTCTGTGTTTGAACTTGAAATAAATCTGTTGATTCAATATCCACTACTACTGTGAAACATACATTCAGTTACCTTACACCAAGCAATCATATTCCTTAAATTTTTCCAGTTCTTTTTTGAGTCAGTATGCAACTTTTCTGAATGATCAAGAGTCATATTGTCGGTTGCTCCGCTTCATTTCGATGTATGCTCTTCAGTTTGCGGATAATC